>JAECMU010114437.1:2212-17800 GCA_016106625.1 Dracogyra subfuscus
CATAAATGTGCAGTATATACAGTTGATGTCCGCGTCCGTGACCACACCGTGGCTAACTGAAAAAGAGAATGCAGTAGTATATTAAATTATTACATATTATCTGATTAATTCGTGTGGCCATTTTCTACATTTTCTAAATCAGTTTTGTTAGGTTTTTACAACGCTACCGACCCACCTTTGGCCGCTTTCACTAGAGTGCATCGGAACAGGTCTGAGTTCAAAATGGTCGCAGTTCTTATGAAGGGACTTACAAGTGGGTGGTTTTGAGTAGTTCCTATAAATAAATTAGCACTATAGTTGGTTTTATTGTTACCTATTTGGTTGTTAGGTTTCTACAACGCTACCGACCCACCTTTGGCCACTTTCACTAGAGTGCATCAGAACAGGTCCGAGTTCAAAATGGTCGCAGCTCTTATGAAGAGGCTTACAAGTGGGTGGTTTTGAGTAGTTCCTATAAATAAATTACCACTATAGTTGGTTTTATCGTTACCTATTTGGTTGTTAAGTTTCTACAACGCTACCGACCCACCTTTGGCAGCTTTCACTAGAGTGCATCGGAACAGGTCCGAGTTCAAAATGGTCGCAGCTGTTATGAAAGGACTTACAAGTGGGTGGTTTTGAGTATTTCCTATAGTTAAGTTAGCACTATAGTTGGTTTTATGAGCGCCTGTTGATACACTGATTAGGCACTAACTGTGTTTTAGAAGTAAATATTATAGGCACGGTTGGTTACTATAGTCTTGGTTTGGTAGCTTTAACATATTGATAGACTGCCTTAAAGGCTTTATGTTTATGCAGTTTATCTGGGTTAAGGAGCATGTTAGGCGTAATTGTTATGTTTTGGTTGGCTTCAAATATTGAGTCTAACATTGTTTTTCTTTGATCGGCGTGCAGTGTGCAATCCAGGAGATAGTGTTTCATATCTTCCCGGGAACCGCACACACAATCAGGATTTCTGTTTTTAACGAAAGAGCAGCTGTTTAGTTGAAACGATCTGCCTATTTGAATTTTAGTACTTATTTTATCAATGTATTTTCAGAGTGTTTAGGCCTAATGATTGGTTTTAAATTGTAGTGCCAAATGGATTTATTTTGGTCCCAGTTTGACTGCCAGCAGTTAATGTAATGTTTCTTAGCTTTAGACATAAGTTCTGAAATTCCTAGTGGTATATGATAGATATTGGTTTTGACTGATAGTGCCGTTTTGGCTCCGTAGTCTGCTGCTTCATTGCCAAGAATTCCTACGTGGGTTGGGACCCATTCTAGCGTTACTTCTAGGTTTAGTTGGTTAGTTATTTTAAGTTTATCATATATTGCTGCCAGGATGTCTGGTCTAGTTGATTTATTATTTTGTAGTAATTCTATTGAGCTGTATCTGAGAAGATAACACTTTTAGGGTAATTTTGAATTATAATCCAGCTGATGGCTTCATAGATGGCTGTCAGTTTTGATAGGTTATCTGACAGCCGTGAATATTTTACAATTTTAGTGGTTTTAGATGCTGTTTCTTCTATTACTGCGAAGCCAACCCTACCATTATCTGGGGTTTTTTAGCCATCCGTGAAGATGTGGACATGCTCCGGATAGTGTTCATTAGCTGCTGCTTCAAATAAGATTGTTTTAAAGGGTGGGAACGGCGTGGCATCGGTTGCCTTATTAATTAAATATGGCATATGGCAATCAATGGATTGGCTAATGTGATACATTGCCACCAGCGTGTTGTCTATGTCAGTTTCTATTTCTATTTTATTGGCCATAGTGGCGAATGAATCATTTAGATTTTTATTTCTTTTGCTTATCATTCCTGGATTAGTTGTTACTGGGGTAAATTCTTGGACTGGGTGATCTAGTTTAAGTGAATGGATTTTAAGATGGTATTTAAGATGTTGTAGTTACCTTCTGTACTCCAGCGGCATGATGTTAAATTCTACTTCTAAGCTCTGGCCGCTGGTATTGGAAGGGACTTTAGCTATTATTCGTAACGCTTGATTTTGAATTATGTCTAGTTTTTGAAGTAGTTTTGGGGAGGCACAACTGTATGCCTGAGCTCCGTAGTCTATCTTTGACAATATGCATGCTTTATAGACCATGAGCATTGTTTCAGTTTGTACCCCCCCCCCCTCCCCCAGCTAGTACCTGAGGTGGCTCTTAGAAGGTTTAAAGTACTTTTTGAGCTATTGATTATTCCATTAATATGGTTTTTAAAGGTGAATTTGGAGTCGAAGGTGACCCCTAGAAATTTAAATACTTTAACTCTCGGAATTACCTTATTGTTTGATTTTAGTTGATAGTTTTCTAATTTGGTGGTTGTTTCGTTGAAAAGCATACATACTGTTTTAGTTTCTGATAGTTTAATACCCCAGTCCAAGGCCCATTTATTTATTGTGTCCATCTCTTGTTGCATTTGGTTAAAAAGCGCTGGCGTTGACCTGCCCGTGCGCCAGATGGCGCAGTCGTCTGCAAAGAGCGCTGTGTTAAGTGGTAGACTTGATTTGGGTTTGCTTTTTGCATTACGTGCGTTAGTTATGTCATTTATAAAAATGTGAAATAAGGTTGGTGAGATAACCGAACCTTGTGGGATACCGTTTAAGATTTCCGTTTTATCAGAGAAGTGTGACTGAGATAGATCTATTGTGAATAAAATTATTGATAAAATTAAACATGTTTCCTTTTATTCCTTTGACTTCTAGGTTTTTTTAGTAGGCCTTCTCTCCATATCATATTGAATGCTTTTTCTATGTCTATAAATGTTGCTAACACTTTATTGCCTTTGCGGAAGGCATTATTGATACTATTTTGTAATCGTACTATCTGGTCTATTGTAGAGTGTTGGGATCTGAACCCACTCTGTACGTTAGTGATAAGTTGATTTTCTAATAGATAATTATTGAGTCTTTTATTGATTATTGGTTCTAAGGTTTTGCACAAGTGTGATGTTAGTGTTATCGGTCGATAACTCCCCGGGAGAGTGATCTTTGTCCGCTTTAGGGAGGCTAAAGCATTCTACATGTTTCCATGCAGTGGGCATTTGACCCTCCCTCCAGATTCTGTTAAAGAGTGATAACACCACCCGTAGGGCAACATCAGGCATGTGCTTTAGTAGCGTATAACTAATTTGGTCCGGCCCTGTGGCGGTACTTTGTTTGGCCTTAAGGGCTGTTTTTAGTTTGTTAAGCGTTAGAGGTTTGTTAAATTCTAGGTTGTCATCAATAGCATACTTAATTGTAGGCGTATTATTTGTCGGTAAGGTATTATTTTTTGTTAGTTGTTCTAGGAACTTTTCAGGGAAGTTTTTATTGCTGCTATTTATACCAAACGTTTTGCTAAGGAGATTGGCTTTTTGTTTATTAGTGGTAGCACTTTTATTTTTTTGGAGGACTGTGGTTTTTGCGCGATGACCTTGTATGGCTTTAATTTTACTCCACATGTCTCTAATAGATGTTCTATTATTAATCTCGCTACAGAACGTTTGCCAGCTGGCTTGTTTAGCATTAATTATGAGCTTACTTACATCGTTTTTGGCTATTTTATATTTAGTGTGATAATCAGGTTTTCCTGGGTTTTTTTTAAATAGTTTGCACATTCTATTCCGATACCCACATTTAGCTTTGATTTCATCCGTCCACCATTTAACTGGTCTATTTTTAGTACTCTGTTTGGTTTTAGGTATGGGTTTTTTCGGCGATTTGGAATAGATCATTAGTTAATTTAGTTGTTGCTTCATCTATTGGTATTTCATGATCTAGTTTAATATTCTGACAATATTTTGTAAAGTTTCTCCAGTTGGCCTTGCTAAATTTAAATTTAGGTTTAAATATTTCTTTTTCTGAGTAGATAATGTTACATTTATAGCTGGTTAGAATAGGGAGGTGGTCGCTACTGAGAGCATCTAGCACCTCCCAGTGGGTATTTGCACCTATAGTTATTCGCACTTAATCTGTACCACCATTATATAAGAAATCACACGGACCCAATCGAAGACAATAACAAATCAAGCTATGTCGGCTAATTATTTGACGATTCGATTAACCAGTTGTGTTTTAAACAATCGGCATTTGTTGTCTAATAAGATAACGGAATAACCAATAATTAGCTACTGATAGTTTCTAATTAGAACCAAGTCGTCTGCATTTAATGCGCTAGTTAGTTTTGTTGTATCTCCTACCAGTGTCTCACATTAATTAAATAACCATTGCAGAAATAGAATAATATCACATTTTAAACACTAAAAACAGTGTAGACAATAAACTAGAATCCTAATATAACAACATCATTAGGATAAAGGGTAGCAGCAACTCTCTTTGACATAGGCATATTAAACACGGTGCGGGCAGCATAGCCCAGTGGTACAGTGCCCGCCTGATGCGCGGTCGGTCTAGGATCGATCCCCGTCAGCTAACCACTGGGTTTTTTCTCGACATAACCATATGTCCGACGCCGATATAACCGTAATTAAATGTGTTGAGTGCGTCGTTAAACAAACAAACAAACAAACAAAAATTAAACACGGTAATTTAAACGTACTGTATAAGGCACCACATATGATAATATAATTATTAAGTCACACACACAGTCCAGTTTAAGAAGAGGCAATAATGAGGTTTTCGTCACAATGAATCATGTGTTTTCTTGGGTGTCTTTGTCGACATATTTTATACTGATTACTTAGAAAAAAAATTCTGCTGTAACCATTTTTGAAGAGCGGGCAGCATAGCCCAGTGGTACAGTGCCCGCCTGATGTGCGGTCGGTCTAGGATCGATCCCCGTCAGCTAACCACTGGGTTTTTTCGCGACATAACCATATGTCCGACGCCGATATAACCGTAATTATAATGTGTTGAGTGCGTCGTTACACAAAAAAAAAAAAAAAAAAATAATAATAATAATAATAATAACCATTTCTGAAGAGTGATTATTTATTGTAAGGTTGATCTAATGGTAATTTTTCGATGCTATACATGAATAAACTAACCAGCCATAAGTAGGTAAGGAATATATACTGGTCCAAAAGAACATTTACCTACATAAACTTTGAATAATTTGATAAATGTTGCCGCCAATTAAAAAGAACCAACTTAGAAACCACTTTACAAAGTATATTGTGACGTTTAGCTGTTGAACTTCATGATACTTTGATATGCCACCTAACCGTCTGTTGGTTTTCTATAATTCACTTTCAGGCCGTGGTTCTTTTGGACGTCAGTATGTGTGTATAAAACACTAAACACATTTTTAAACTACAGCTGTTAGTTGTCTTAACATGATTATTTTGATAATTGGTGTTTGTTTTTTGTTTTGTTTTTGTTTTTTTGGTGGGAGGGGCATTCCATGAACCAACTTTGTGGACACTATCCGAGATAAGAAACCCAAGTTCATAAAATACAATCGATCTACGACCCACAGCAGTGGGGTAAGGAGATATAGCTCACATGAGGTCAGCTATATCACCTCTCCACTCCATCTGTGAGAGCACAGGGTTGGCCATATCCAAACCTTTTCAATTGCGCATCGGGCAAGTTACTCTCATTCACTTGCCCCCCCCCCAAAAAAAAATAAAAAATAAAATAAAAATAAAAATAATAATAATAATAATTTTAAAAAAAAATAATAATAATAACTCCTCCCAAAATGTAAGCATTAAAAAAATAAAAATATATATACACCTATTTTTTTTCAGAATCAATTTTATTTCTAGACTGCAGGACATTTGCATTTCAGGACATGTAATTTTCAAAATGTCCAGGGGGGTGGGGGTGGGGGTGGGGTGTGGTTGGGGGGCTGGGGGGTTGGAGGTGCTGGAAGAGTATATCCTCGGTTTTCCTTAGAAATTCTAGCGTTTGGCGCAGTTGACGCGAGACCGACCGACAGACAGTCAGAAACTGCTTAGGTCCCATTACAAACTTTCCTGCACGCGTGTCTACTCACTGTTTTTTAACATTTAGTCAATTAAATGTTAATTGCATATACACTGTTTTAATACATCAATTTAAATTGAAAACAAGTGTAAACATTGGCAACCTTAGTTTCTAATTCTCAGACCTCGTTTTATGCGCGAGCTGACATATATGAAGCGAAAACTATCTTTACAAAGAGTCTAGCCTACTTATCCATTTTAGTAACATGATGTTGTAGCGCACGCCTGTCCTGGGCACAAGAGCCGCTCTTCCGTCCAGGACCACAAATAAAGGACTAATTTCTTAAATGCATATGCCTTCAAAAAGGAGGGGCGTTTACTAAAAGACATGGGCCTACTTCCGGTCAAATACAGTACACGATATAATAATCATGGAAAACTAAGTTCGGTTTCCTGATTTTACCGACAATTATCAACACGGTACCGAAAAAAATAGTTTCTGTGAAATCCAGGGGCCTCACACACACCATAGGGCAGGGGTTTCCCCAGGGCCGTCACGCCTTGGTCCGTAAATTAAGCGCTTTCCCTAAGGGGATGGGGTGTGGGGAGGGAAAGAGTCACACACAGAAAATGGGTGGTTGGGGGTCAGTTAGTGTTCTTACTTGCACAACCAATCGGGAGTCTGAACGGCCAAGCTTTAAAATGATGGACGATGCCTGCTGTACATGAAGAATTTACAAAAATTGCAAATGTACAAAAGGGGTAAAGAAGCAGTTTGTGTTAGGACATTTTGGTTGCCCAGCGAACGACCGACTTGTACATTTCATTCGTCTGAGCAAATGTGTACCAGAGGCGAGCAGACGAGTACTTTTGGCCAGCTCAGAGGACCAAAAGTTGATTCTGTGAGAAGTAATTGAATAATAATAAAGGTAGTACTATTTACCAACACACAAAGAGATGTACATTCACACATACCATTTATTTGTATAAAATGGATTCAATATAATACATAGCAGAGACAAAAAAGGAAAAATGTCTAACATAAAATCTTATATGTACAATAGTCTACAAAATAGAAAACAAAAGATTTTGTTTCTAAGCATTCAGATTCTAAATCGCACATAAATTCAACACCATATCCTTCCCATATAAATTTAGACAAAATGTCTAGAACTAAAAATACAAGTGTCGTGTACATATAATTATCAAGCTAATACTTATTTACAGATTTCTGTGGAGAGCATCAGGATAAGCATACTGTACCTGGGCTAGCTCTGGGAGAAGAAAAAAAAATTCGCCAAACTGTCTATTAAACTTCAAATACTGCAGACATTTTCAGTTATTTTCTAAAAAAATGTCAATTATTACCGAAAATTGTTTTGCCAAACTAATATAAAATTTGCAAAGTGCTTTCAAAATTCGCAAATCGGCTAATTTGACGAGAGCCAGAGCTAGCCCTTGTTATTGAGCAGCAAACCATGGCCCTACAAACTGGCATAAACATAATGTACAAGGTATTCTATTCTCATTTATTTTTTTGCTTATATCCAAGTAAGGTTTACGCACACTGTCCTGGGCACACATCTCAGCTATGTGGGCTATCTGTCCAGGAAAGTGGGTTAATTGTAAGTGAGATAGAAGAGGGTATAGTAAGACCAGGGGAACAGTATGTAGTGGTCCGACACCTATCCAGCGAGTCGTTAAAGGCACACAATCACGGATTTAGAGGGCTGTATTTCTCTAAATATGGATTATAAATGGAAATTACATTCATTTGAATACCAAACCTAGTTATTGTATGATCAACAAATTTTAATTGAACTACGATCGAGGGAATTCCATAACACACTTCAGTTTTTAAAAGTTAGAACTCTTCATGTTTATAAGTTAAAAAATTACGGCAAAACAGACTTGTAGTAATGAGGCTAAATACTAGTATATGACAAACGTATAATGTATTTTTGAATTTTATATAAACGACCGTCGTGTATAGATTTGACAAATGGGGCAATGCATGGCAAATATATATTTGTAATATACATAGCAGTGAAATATTTACAGATCTACGGAAACAATAACACTTTTTTTGTAAAAGTGCATGATTAAATGATCTCCCTTTCGGGCCTTTGGCTCGGTTCTTTGTATTTACATCTGATGATTACCAATGCATCTAATCTTATTTGAAAAAAAAAAAATGTAATTTAAACAAATGTACTTATAAATAAAGGGATATGAGGTGCAAGAACGATAAAATATCTAAAACGAATTGAATAAATAATGATGACAAAATGTAGTCATAGAGTGTAAGGGTAAGAATTTAACGGTGTTCTACTGTTTTGTTTTTGTGGGAGTTTTTAAGAGGATCGCTTTGTCAGGTATGTTTGCACTGCAGTATTGTTAAATAAATGTTAATAAAGATAAATTTTACTCAAATTTCTTTTTTAAGTCCATGGTGATGACATTTTCTGGAAATGTTCCAGAGGAAGAAATATATCATGACGTTACGTGTTTTCGATAGGATAAGCGAAATATATTATCAAAAAGCGAAACATATTTTCAAAATTTTGGAAATATGTATATAATAAATAAACCATTTCATAGTGTTTTTTCCGAATACGATTTTTATATCAACTCGATATGTGAAAACCATATTTTCACTCATTGCTTCTCAATTCGTGAAAATATGCTTTTCACACACCACTCGTTGACATAAAAATCGTATTAAAAAAACATCCCCATGAAATAGCCTCTATATATTTTATTAATTTCATTAAAAAAAATTAATTGCGAATACGCTGAAATAAAATAATAAATATTCAGAACATGAATTCACCATTTATTATTATTAAATTATTTTAACTGGTTCGCAAAGTGGTCATTCGTTTTAATGTATAGCGTTAAAAAAACAAGAAAAAAAACGTGTAGTCGCATGTTTTGTCGTCCAAAGGTTGGTTTTGATTTGTCGAATGAACATGAGCTCCAACGGGCTGTTAGATTCACATGTAATAGTGGTGATAATTTTAATTAGATTGAATTATTACTTAACCCAGGCCCAGTGGTACAGTGCCCGCCTGATGCGCGGTCGGTTTAGGATCGATCCCCGTCAGCTAAACACTGGGTTTTTTTCTCGACATAACCATATATCCGACGCCGATATAACCGTAATTATAATGTGTTAAGTGCGTCGTTAAACAAAACACACACACACTCCCCTACGTCGTGTAAAGCATTCTCGTTACACGAGCATACATCTTTTGACACTGGTTATTCGGGGAATGCCAGTCACGTGATTCAAAATACTACGTCACACCGTTATTATGAAATTTATGTACCGAGTGAAATAATGTTCAGTTGTCACGAGCATCAATAACACCAGCAAATCTAAAACCTCTATATGATTCTGTCCATTGTAAACCGAATACTTTTCCTACAGAACTGTATATTTGGCATTTCTTGAGAGAAAAAAAAACACCTGGCTACAACCTAATTGTAGACCCTTGAATCGTCAGCTTCGCCTGTTCCAATTACTAAAAACGTCACTTTCTAATGACGTCATTAGCTTTCCGGGTGTTATTGTCTATTTGATCCCGCAAAGAGAATGTAATTAACCAATCAAAATATACAACACACGCCAGTCAGTTTAAAATTTAAAAAATACACCGCGCCACATATTCTTACATCATTTGAATATTTAGTAATGGCGGACTGGAATTAAAGTTGTGTGTACAGTTTACAAAAACACGTTGTGTTAAGCTTGAGCGTATATGATAAAGAGATTATTACCCTCATGTATTTCGGTATCATCAATATCATACACTATTATTAAGAAATAAAATAATGTATTTATGCTCGCATAATAGTTTTTATTCCTAATATATGATACTGACGATACCGAAAAATACTGATAATAACCTCTACCATTGACATCCCAAACTGCGTTCACCTAACGACAAAAATACGAATACGATATTTACAGAAATACTATTCTAAATTTTTCAGCTACAATACGTGAAACAAAATAAACTGCAATCAAGTAACATAAAAAAATCAACAATATGGAGTAAAACAAATCCATTCTAATAAATAAAAGTGAAACACCCTCCGGTAAACAGGAAAGGGTGCGACGTTTCTAAAGGCACATGCATTTGTAAAAAGTATAGTACTCCATTTTAAGTCATGTGGACCCGATTATCCATAATTTTAAGGAATAAACAAAAACTTAGTAAAATTAATGGTGTTAGGGGTTTGTAAAGTTTTGTATTTTGATACTTCCTTTTCTCAATAAAATCCTCATAAATGAACGACATGCCGATGACAACAAATCAGATGTTGACTGCGCAAACCGTGCATGAGAAGACAAAGTGAATGGAATTTGAAGCATAACGCAGTTAGGGACGTTGACGATATATTTATATTAGAAGAAAACAAAAATTCTTATGATTACAAACATGAATATGGGATATTGCAAACTAAAAAATTTAAATTACTACTGTATCATAATACCAAATCCAATCTACTTTGTGAAATCAACACGCAGCCAATTCTGGGTATCCCGTTCTTAAAACCCTCTCCGTATCTTTGTTTTTCCATTGGGATTCCCTTTTGACAAGTTAATCCATGTGACCTTTTCCAGTTAGCACTCCACCCCACCGCAACATTTCCAGGGTCCAATCCTGCTTAACAATACATGGTACATGTATATGCAAATTTTAATTTTTTCTCTTAATAGTAGTTTTATTATCATTATTATTAGATGTATTTCCCAAGAGGTCTTTCCATAGGTGTCAGTGTTAGACCCAGAAATCATTATTTTACATAGTATAATACACAATATATACATCTATTTAAATTACAATCAACACTATCAAGAATTCATTTTAACAAACAAACCCACTGTGTATAGTTGTATTTAATTATATTAGTCAAAATGGATCCAAAGCATAAATTAAAAAAAAACAATGATATAAAAGTGAATTATAAACAGGTAGAGAGAAAAGAATGAAGAGAGAGAGAGAGCGAGAGAGAGAGAGAGAGAGAAAGAGAGAGAGAGAGCGAGAGAGAGAGAGAGAGAGAAAGAGAGAGAGAGAGAGAGAGAGAGACAGAGAGAGAGGAGGGCAATGGGATATAAAGTACACCAAATGGAACCATCAAATGATTGACACCATTGCAAAACTATACTGACATCCAAAAGATACTTTACAAAGTATGAAATTGTATATAGAAAACCAACAACCGGTATGTCATGAAGTTCAACTTGTAAACATCACAATGCACTTCGCAATACATGCAAAGTGTTTGTAAAGTGGTTTCTAAGTATCATTTTTTTATAATATTAATGTGGCCAATCTACAATCCTTACTATGGGGAACACATTTTTGACTACAAGAAATTATTTACAAAAAGAATATTTTTTTGTAGGATGATAAGACAGAGAATAGATATAGTGAAACCTCGATAATCCGGACTCCAGTAGTCCGGAAACCCTGCCTTACGGACAGCAAAACCAAAAAACTAACTTCTTATGTTGTAAATGTGGTCGTTAATCCAGAAATTCGGCTTCCGGAACTGGACGGTCATTATTCAAAACGAACTGTAAAAAATAACAGCTTAATGCTTTGTTTAACCGGAGGCTATATAAGAACTTGAAATCGTTTGATCGCAGATTAATTAGTAATGGCACCATTGTTGTGTGAACCGTAGCCGTCAACATGGCTGTGCAGGGTATCACACCTCGGTTTTGTTTGAAGCGTGGCTGCGTAGTGTTCACTTATCTGCGTTCGTTAACACATGCCTAACAGTTAATTAATAGGAATTGTCTATGCTTGGTAATACTGTTTTAGCAACAGTAATCAACTGGAAATTGCATAAAACATCTGTGGATGTTACTTTGACACAAATCGCTTTTTATTGCCATGGCTAGCCAACAGAAAAAACGAAAACGTCACAAAATTACAGCATTTGAGAAACGAGAAATATGTCAGTACAAACTAACGAATACGAAAGCCAGTCTAGACAGCATGTCAAAACATGTACGGTAGGTAACACCTTTGGTCACGAAATTGGAAAATCCACGATTGGTGACATTCTCAAAAATATAGAAAAGTGGCTGAACATTGCAGGGGGTGTCTCTCTCATGGGCTCGCAATGCCAAGAACCAAAAGTTAGAAGAGGCATTGTACTTATGGTTAAGTGACATGTCTATAAAAAATGCAGCTATTAACGATCAAATGTTGATAGAAAAAGCCCAAAATCTGGGAGAAAAAATAAACATCACCGATTTTGCCTACTCCATGGGGTGGTTAGCACGTTTCAAGTCTCGCCATAATGTTACAAAACGTGTGTATGAAGGTGAAGCGGAAAGCGCCGACAAAACTGCAGTTGTCAAGGGAAGGGAAGAACTGAAAAAAAGTATTGAAAAGTTACGAGCTTCAGGATATTTTCAAATTCATTAATCCGGACGTTTTTAAAAAACAACATACTGTCCGGATTATCGAGGTTTCACTGTACATCCATGGCTTAAATATTAAGCAGAGTCCATGATGACAGATGTTATTAGGCCTATGGCATGTGGATAGGCCAGCAGTTTCTTTTAATAAAATTTCATTATTACAAATCAAGTTTGCTGGGCGTTTTTAGTCTTTCTTTCTTTGAAATGATGTCGTTACAACTGTGTTCTTTCAAAACAGATGTTGGTGTCTTTAGCAACTTGACTGCCAGTTCTCCTTTCAGTCTGGCATTTTCCTGAAAAATATGAAGGAATACCAGCTGAATTCTACAGTGGTTGTTATTACTTAGTGGACATAATATACAGAACAATAAAGATAACTAAATATATCAATATTATTCAGTTTTAATTCCATTTGCTATCTATCTATCTATTTATCAATTATTGACGGTCAATGAGGGCAATATCATGATTTAACGCCTCAGTCAATATAAATTTTTGGGGACCATAAAACATAATATTTCCCAAAATGTGGTCCATAATTGTTTTATTACACTATGTCATCTATAATACTCGTACATTCCTGGCTTTGTTTATCAGAATCGAAATACACCGACGCTGCCAGACGATCAAAGTTACATTGCCTATTTCAAATTATCATTGATTGTGCTATATTTCTAACGAACACTATCTGTGCTCATTTACACACTTAATAACATACGTTTGTTAAATAATGATCATAAATGTCGACATTGGCCTTTTTTATATTGTCACTGTGTTACTCAAAATAAGGAGCATGGAACACCATTTATATTTATCTCCTTTGCACAATCTATATTTTCCTGAAACAGATTATAATAGGAAGTGCTTGTTGTCTAGGACTTAAAAAAAGTCTGATCCATTATCTGTTGTTTTTGGGGAATATTAGTGACAGAAGTGGTTGTTTTAATGTTTGCTGCACAGACTTATGTGTAGAGCTGGGTGGTATTCGGTATATACCGATCGGTATCGGTATCATGTCAATACCGAAATACCGTACCGAACAAATCTCAAAATACCGAAAATTTCGGTATTGCAAAGTACGTATTCCCGCCTTTAAGTAAAACACTAAAAATACATCTGACGACACCACATTACCCACAAAATGGCAGATAAGAAGAGCGTATGGGCAAAATATTTCAATAGAAAGGACCGAAAAACAT
The DNA here is from genome assembly GCA_016106625.1 of Dracogyra subfuscus. Taxonomy (NCBI): domain Eukaryota; kingdom Metazoa; phylum Mollusca; class Gastropoda; order Neomphalida; family Peltospiridae; genus Dracogyra; species Dracogyra subfuscus. The sequence goes on from JAECMU010114437.1 coordinate 15,713, forward strand.
GCATATGCAAAAAGTATTGGCTGACTATGGCAATACAACCAATTTGAAGAAATACCATCCTAAAGAAGCATACCAATATACAATGAAAAGGCTTGAAGAAACGGTGACAGCATCGAAGAAAAATAAGATAAAAATTATATCATGTACGCGAAATTGTTTCAGTGCTAGGCGCACGTGATTGAGGCGTGATTCGATGTTTAGGGCCTACTAAATTCGGGTCATTCCGTGAATGCATTCTGTTGTGTCACAGTAACAGTTTTGCGTTACCTACTACTGCTACTTTTTGTTAAGGCCGGGGTTCTAACTTTCTAACACAGCATTACAGACTAGCGTGTTTGACGACCACGCATTAATATCTTGAAAAGAATGCAGGTCAGCTTTAGGACGTATCTTTAACGGAATAAAACGAATACTTCCGGAGACGGTCAAAATGTCGGAGAGGTTCATGTTTAAAACAACCGCTTTTTATATTTATTAAATAAAACTGTTAAGTTTACTTATAAAAAATATATATAACATTTTCCGATGTTTAATCAGCTTACAATTACACGCATAGGGATATTTTTCAGCAATTTATAGTGACTAGAAGTAGAAACAGTTTTCTGTTGTTTACTATTCCATGACCGAGCGCCCAGAGGAAGCCCGGATAAAATATATATGTGAACCGGGGATGAATGCGGAGTTGTATAGTTAGCATGATGTATTTAACTATGTAAGGTAGACAATTTGTTAATTTTTAAAAATAACGTTTTTATTCCATGGATCGAAAAATCGCATTTGGAAATGATACGTAGCCTCGGATGCATTGTTGGTTACACTGGCCGCTAACTTACATATCTAATTGTAAATGTTTACCTGTAGGCCATCAGATGAGCAATGGTTCAAAGACATTACTTGTTAGAAAACCTCCCTTTGATAAAACAAAAATGGGTTGGACATAAATAATGGGGAGACCCTAACGTGGGCGTGCATTCAGAGGCAGGTATGCTTAAAATACTGCTTAATATTGGTTAGTTATTAATGTTATATGAATACCGAATACCGTACCGATACCGAGGTAAATTGCCATCAAAATACCGATACCGATACCGAACTTGAAATTTCAATACCGCCCAGCTCTACTTATGTGCCATCATGCAGGTGAGTACATACAGGGGGGTGCCACTAAAAATGCGCTCATTACTCGAGTTTAAAAAAAAAAAAAAAGTTTCAGTAGTAACACGTTTAGTTCCATTGTACTGTGGCGGTGAAACAAATATTTTTAAAGAAATATTTTAACTTTAAAATATAACACATATGCTTAGGTGCGCAGACTTAGGTGCCACCAGTGTACGCCAATTTCCTGATGCTGAAAATAGCAGTGAAGGCATACCTACTTCTATTTTTTCAATTCTAGATTAGAGCCTGTATGTAAGAAAATGTGTGTAATGTTTTATAAAGACACTTTTCTTTTTCAATAAATACGACATATTATTCTGTGCTATATATGACAATATTCACTCACATGCATCAGTGTTGCATTCTGTTCCTTCAACTGGGCGTGGTACTGAATTTTCTGTTTATGGTTATGGTGACCCACTAGTTCAGCATTCTCCTAAGAAAAGAAAACACATATTTTACCAAATAACTGGCATTAAGATTTTATGGCAAGTTGGAAACCTGAGTAGACTACCTAAATAAAAGTAAAAAAATTAGAAATGTGTTTTTTGTATCTACTCCACTCTGTGTGAAAGTGCATATAACAGAATTCCTTGCTGCACAGGAAAAATGTAGCAGGTTTCCTCTGATGATGTATAATGACCAAATGTTTGACATACAATAGCCGATGATTAATTAATATGTTCCAGTGGTGTCGGTAAACAAAACAAACTTTCAGCTTTAAGTACCTGCTCTGCCTTCAGTTGAATAAACCCCAAACCAGTGTGTATATGTTAAATTCACCCTTAATATTAATAAATGTATTAAGAGTAATAGCCAGTCAAACTGTTCACAAGTTCTCGAGACTAAGACACAGGTTTTAAACAGCAGTGATGAGAGAGAGAGAGAGAGAGACAGAGAGAGAGAGAGAGAGAGAGAGAGAGAGAGAGA
>JAECMU010114449.1:0-12523 GCA_016106625.1 Dracogyra subfuscus
AATGTCCTTCTTTTTGGGAGGGGGGGGTGGGAAAAGAATAAAAAATGGGTTATACAATACAAGACTTGTGCGAAAGACATGCAAACGAAACTATCTGTGGCGCAATTGTTTTCAGAGACCTGAATTTGAAGACAATGTTTAGAACTGTTTGTTACCTTCTAGCATCTGCTTCACATACAATCTAGAAAATGAATTTCAAACCTTGTTTTAATTGCTACTTATCGCATGGCTTCTAGATTATGGTAGCCCTATACTCCCATGGCTAGTGATATTCAATATTGGACTAGTAAATAACTACTATTGCCATGCCTGACGGCTATTAAAAATTGTCTTTGTCAAATGTTGCAGACAAATCTATTTTGTAAATATGAATATCCTGCCCTCACCCCAAGCCTCCAATGTTAGTGTTTTAAGCACTATTTCCCTCTTTAGGTGATATATCTGATTATTGCTATTATTTAATAAAAGTGTATTAACTTACCGGTAAAGTAAACTAGAGCTAGTGAATGTTTAATTATGGCTAGTAAATTAAAAAAGTAACTGATCCTGTCATGTCACAGGGTTTAACGTGCACATTCAGAACAAGCTGTTGTAGCACACGTCCATTTTATTTTTTTTAATTTTTTTTTAAACGACGCACTCAACACATTAGAATTACGGTTATATCGGCGTCGGACATATGGTTATGTTGAGAGAAAAAAAAACAGTGGTTAGCCGACTCTTTTGTCCAAGACAGAAAGTTGGGGGGGGGGATGTAGGAGGGATCGCCTGCACTGGCAGATGCAAGGGAGCACCAGCAGTCTGATCAAGATCGGTAGCAGGCTGGGGTGGTGGTGGTGGGGCTATGGAATTTTGAATGGAACATTAATTATGCCAAAGAGAAAAGGTGCACATTTCAGTATGAAGGAATTCTTGGCCCATTTTTGAACAGTCGGCCGAAAGAAAAAAGGATACAGAGCTAATATAGTTTTGGAATTTAGTAGATCGAGAGTAGCTCGTTAATGAGACCTCATTAGTCACTGATCCCTTGGCTAGCGGATTTTATAAAAATTCTTGAAGCTCTGCTTATTGGTGGTTACTACTGCAGGGTTCCTGTTCTTTCATACCCATTTGTTGCCAGCTGTGTTTTAATAACCTCATTTCTATGACATAATTACTGAAGTAGGGGTGCAGGGTTTCTTTCAGAGGGTACGAAGGGTAAAATAAGATTATAGTAAGAGAAACTTTTGCATCAGCACTGTTTCACTTTGGGCTGTTTAATCAACAACTGATCAAAATGAAAGAAACGTAGAAAACTTGAGCATTTTCTTTGATGAACATTTAGCCTGGCCTCAAACAAATGACATTTTCACCCTATGTTAGTAGCCTGATACAAACATCCAATGGCTAAAAAAAATATAAAAAATTTCCAACGAGTCGTCTTACACGGAGAAAATGCCATTTGTGTCAGATCAGGCCAAGTTGAAAAATGTTTGTTATGAAACCTCAACATGTTGTTTAACCAGTTGCTTATTAAAAAACAAGAATATGGGGTGAGAGGATGGGGATGGTATGGGGCTGGGGGTGGGGAAGGCCCCTACAACTGATTTACTTACCACACACACACTACATGTTTGTTCTTGCAGCAGGAAGTGATGATATGAATGGGAAGTATTTCTTGTGATGACCACCAGGCTGCTCTCTGTGTGCCCTCCAGTAGTTCAGATCTGTAAGAATATACAACAGTGTGGAGTCAAACGCAGGTTATGATAGTATTAAAACAAACATGTATTATCTACACCTCATCAATGTTACAAGCATTGCATGTGAGAAAGAAAGAAAGAAATGTTTTATTTAACAATGCACTCAACACATTTTTATTTACGGTTATATGGTGTCAGACATATGGTTAAGGACCACACAGATATTGAGAGAGAAAACCCGCTGTCGCCACTTCATAGGCTACTCTTTCTGATTAGCAGCAAGGGATCTTTTATATGCACCATCCCACAGAGAGGATAGCACATACCATGGCCTTTGATATACAAGTCATGGTGCATTGGCTGTGACGAGAAATAGCCCAATGGGCCCACCAACGGGGATCGATCCCAGACCGACCATGCATCGAGCAAGCGCTGTACCACTGGGCTACATCCCAGTACAAAACGTATCACCCTAGCATCACACCAGTATTCCATCCGCCATAAGCGTTCTCGGATGGTATTTGGTCAGTGTTCAGTCCAAATCCTGCTAGTACTAAACGACACCTGTCTGCACTCTACCAGAACATACTAACATGAAACGGAAGCAACTTAACGACTGGACGAAGCGCACGGAAGGGAACTAGGCGAATGCTGGGGGCAAATCTTTTGGTCGGAAGGGCCACGGATAGAACTTCAAATGTTGCTAGATACGGACCGTTTCGCTACATTTTGGTCGGATCGAGGTCGGATAGAGAAACGGAGCAGTGGGACTGGGCCATAAGTTAGTTATATATGTATGTATATACAGATGCCCAAAATAATCATGCCCAAATTAAGTATAAACATACTATCTCAAAACCACTGAAATATTAAGTTTATTTTCATTAAAACAGCTAGAAATGCATTTCTGAACATTGACAACTCTCCAGTAGCTGTTATAGTGAGAGTATTGACCTAAAATGACCTTCCTGTACTTAGAAAAAAAGTCCCCGTTGTGCCCAAATTAGTGAGATCTAAAGCCATGTATACACAGTCAAACCTGTCTTAAGCGGTCATACAAGGGAGTAGATATAAGTGGCTGCTTAAGACAGGTGGCTGCTGAGTACAGGTTGCCACATATTATATAATCTTTAAAACATTTGTTGTTTCTTGTTTTACCGTCTGTACTGCTAATCAACGGATGTGTGCTTCACAGTTGACTATAAATCAACTTTTGACATACAATCTTTTTGAGAAATAATGCAAATGAAATGTATTGAATTAACCGTTCTCAACAAGTTTTCCAATTCCAATATTGTTTAACGTGCACATTCAGAGCAAGCTGTTATAGCGCATGCCTCTCTTGGGCACACACCTCAGCTATCTGAGCTGTCTGTCCAGGACAGAATAGAAATTAGTGGGTTAGTTGTTATTGTTAGTGAAAGAGAAAAGAGGGTGTAGCGGCCATACACCTACCCAATGAGTCCTTAAAAACTCGCTCTGGGTGGGAGCCGGTACCGGGCTGCGAACCCAGTACCTACCAGCCTGTTTTCCGGCGACTTAACCGCTAGGCCACCGAGGCCGGTCAACAAGTTTGTTTTCTTTTCCCATTTATTATTTAATTCCTAATTCATGCGGTGTCTTGTCATAGTAAGTGAGTCTACAAATGTCAAGCGTAGCCGGTCCTGAGGCAATTAGATGCATTTCTGAGTCACACTTTCTTAATTGATACACAGTGGAGATGTTAGGACTGAATGGGTACTAGTGTACTATTTGCTGCACTTACACACACACACACACACGTACACACACACACATACATATCTTGAAGCATTGTGAAAAAGTCTGCAAAGCTGTGTGTGGAACAGACAAACAGACAGACAGACAGAAGAACGGAGATGAAACTAGTGCCCTCTGGTGGGACCGGTAGTGGACTGATAACATGCCTCTGAGAGAAAAAAATCTTCTTAACCGTAAAAATATAGATTTACGTAACCCATCTCTTTTTTAATTATGTCCTAGGGGCAGGATGTGACCCAGTGGTAAAGTGCTCGTCTGATGCACAGTCAGTCTAGGATCGATCCCCATCGGTGAGCCCACTGGGTTATTTCTCATTCAAGCCATGGTATGTGCTATCCTGTCTGTGGGATAGTGCATATAAAAAATCCTGTGCTGCTAACTGAATAGAGTAGTCCACAAAGTGCAATTGAACGATCATTATCACCATGACTGGTACAGTGAAACCCCTTTAAACCGGACACCTTGGGGACCAAGTAAAATGTCCGGTTTTAAGAGGTATCCAGTTTAGACAGGTCATTTTCTGTACTGATTTTTTAAAAAGGACTACGAAAAATGTCTGGTTTTGGAAGAATTCTGGTTTACACAGGGGTCTGGTTTTGAGGAATTTCACTGTATGTCGAAGGACATGGTATGTGCCATCCTGTCTGTCGGATGATGCATTATAAAACATTCCTTGTTACTATAACAGGGATGCAAGTGACCAACTGTCAAAAACTCTGAAAATTGTTCGGTGGTGTCTGCCATTGTCGCTTCACAAAAGGTGAGCTAATTGTCTAAAGCTTATACACGGTTGGCAAAAACGAACCAATGAAATGTCGCCTAACAACACTCAGAAAACCTTGGCAAACCTCGTTACTGTTCGGTGCGGGAAGAGAGATAAGTCATTGACTTCTGTGTTGACAAAAAGACAGAAATACCAGTAAAAAGCTTAAAAGTCGGACAAAACCTTTAAATTATTTTTATTTATTCCCGGAAAAAATATAAAATTGCGGAATTTCGGTCTTGAAAACGCGGAATTCTGAGAAAACTCGGAAATCTCACATCACTGTACTAATGGAAAAGTGTAGCAGGTTTCCTCTCTAAGACTTCATGTCAATATTACCAAATGTTTGACATCCAATAGCTGATGATTAATAAATCAATGAGTTCTAGTGGTGTCGTTAAACAAAACACTGTACAGTACCAGTGACAGGTAAATAGAGAATAAATAGTTAATGACGCTTGATATCAGCTTTATCCTGTGAAGGTAAGAATGGGGAATTCCGCGAGGCTTGCAGAGCGAAATTTTCCATTCGTCCTGAACAGGATAAAGCCGATATCAAGCGTCATTAACTGGTTATTATCTTTATCCTGCAATCCTACAGGAATATTCGGAAAATCATTATTTATTCCTGATTTGTGTACGCAAAGAGAGTATTGTCTACCTAGCAAGGCTTTTGCTGTATGGGGTCAGAGGTCAACATTACTCAGAAACGTGACGTCAAAAGTCATAACATGCTACTAGCATGTTATGACTTTGCTTTAACAGGTCATCATAACAGGCCAGTAGGAACACTGGTTGCAGGATAAAAATCTATAATTTCACATATAGTGTTCAGTTTAAATGACAGTAACTTGATATATAAGCCTAGCAGTAGTCAAAGGATTTAATGAAAACTCTCTCTGGGGACCGATGGAAGTGAAAGTGATAGCTCCCTGTGAACAGCGAGGTCTGTCGGTGGCAACCAAGGCCAACAATAAAAATATCAGGGCTCAACATGGCGACTGGTTGTTAACAAGTAATAGCCAACTGGCGAGTACAAAATATTAGGCTTAGAAGATATAATCAGGCTGAACACGCCTACGAAATCTTTAAGTCCGTAATATTATACTAAGCATTCCTCCGATGTCAACATAACTGAATCGCGTCTAATCTCGAAACAAAACGTTTACTGGTACTTCCTGTATTTACTTCATTAAACGTCGGCAAAAATCGCAAACGAATGTTGCATTTATTTTATTGTTACTGGATAAAACTGGCGAGTGGATGAAGAAACTTGGCTAGTAAGTTTTATCATTTACTAGCCAGCAGCAAGTGAAAAAAAAGTTCTGCATTGAACCCTGAATATATTGTTTGCTGTAACCTAAACAATTCGGCCTAACTGAACTCCGCCCCCCACCTCGTCACTAAATGATGTCTACGAACAAAAAATTAAAATGACCAAAAACATTTAAGATTATAATATCAATATCTGTGATGTATGGGTGTGAACATAGTCAAAAATGCACCCAAAATCATGTAAGTAACACAAAATGACAAATATTTAACAAAATGTTTTTTTAAAATAAGTCCTCTTTATAATGATGACCCTCCTGGAACATTGGTGAGCATTTAGGATGCCATGGGCCGGTATGCATAAATCTCAGCTGAAGATTCACAAATAACTGTGGTCTGCTACCTAAGCATTTCTGGCCCATTGCTTATAAACCTTAAAGTCTTGACTTATTAAAGTCCAGACTTTAATGTCATGGCCATGCCATTCAAATGGCAGTACGTTAAAAGTCTGAACCTTAATAACATTAAAAGTCAAGACTTTAAGGTTTTTCTAATACCACAAAATGCTTCTTTTTTTTACATTTTTAAAAACACACGTGCATCTGAGAAGTAAAGGTTATAGAGTCGAGTTCCAGTCTATTTTTGAGGATAGCGGGCAGCATGGCCCAGTGGTAGAGTGCCCGCCTGATGCGCGGTCGGTCTAGGATCGATCCCCGTCAGCTGACCACTGGGGTTTTTTCTCGACATAACCATATGTCCGATGCCGATATAACAGTAATTTAATGTGTTGAGTGCGTCGTTAAACAAACCAAAAAAATAAAAAATAAAAAAAAATAAAAAAAATAAAAAATTTGAGGATATTTCCGTTTTAACATCACAGACTCGTGTTTCGTTCTGTTGTAGATTAACTAAACTTAGTTTTTATTTTACAGGTTAAAACTTGGGTCTGCCACTTTAATTTCATCTATGCACATGTATACTAGATGATTTGCAAGATGTGCTAAGACATCTTCATTCAGAAAGTGCATGCCACAAGACAATTAAAGTGACTCATTCTTTTAAGGTTTGTTATACTGACTGCATTTTTCCTCCATTATAAAATCGGATCCCAATTTGTTTTGTTAAACTACACTACTGTAGCATATTAATTTATCCACTGATGGATGTCAAACATTCAGTAATTTTGACATAAAGTCTTAGAGAGGAAACTTGCTACATTTTGTCCATTAGTAGCATTGAATCATTTATACACACCATCCCACAGACAGGATAGCACAATCATATCAGTAATGACGCACTGGCTGGGAGGCGAGTGCGAATGCAAATAATTTGTGCATGCTCATATACAACTAGAGTTTTGAGCATGTCCGTCCTGGGGCCTGTCTCTGAATAGCCAGGTGCTTGTCCCGGGACATAAACAAATTAAGCTGACAATTTTAAAATTTACATCCAAAAATTAAATAGTGGGCCTTTAAAATTCTACTCATTAAATTTAGTCGCTAGATTAGATTGTGTGGTCAAAAAGAAATTAGATTAGATCAGTGGCCTGACTCGTGATGGAGGGTAGAGTTGAAAATGGGGCAGAATTATGAAAATAGCAATTAGCAAAAAAGTTAATAGAATTTTTTTTTAAAAGATAAAAAACGTTATCACCATAGTTTGACACAGACTAATCGATGTATTTTTCGTGTTGGGGTGTCGTTAAACATTCATTCATTGTTGAGCGGGTGAATACTTTCTGTAGCCCTGAATCGGTTGGTACCAACCAACCAACTTTCCATTGTTCAATCAGCCAGAATTACATAACTCAAGAAGGATCTAGTGTTAAAAACACGCACCAGGTTTTCTAGCTCTGGGAGAGCAAAATATTTCGCCAAATTATTTTTAAAATCTTAAAACCAGTTACGTGTATTTACCAATTACAGGTATGTCACATCAATGGTCGATACTGTGTGGTTCCATTTTTAAATGTACCATTTCAAAACAGTAATTTTGATGGGGCCCTAGTCAAAGCGGACAGCGTTAAGACTTATAGTCCACCCCACAGGGAATGCCTTTTTCATGCCATAGAATTTACTACAAATTATATATTTATGAGCCGACTGTTATTCAAGTTGGTTAAAAAAAAAGAAGAAAAAAGTGTTTTTTGTTTGTTTTTATTTTACTTTTGTATACCAGGGCTCAATGCAGAACTTTTTTTTCACTTGCTGCTGGCTAGTAAATGATAAAACTTACTAGCCAAGTTTCTTCATCCACTCGCCAGTTTTATCCAGTAACAATAAAATAAATGCAACATTCGTTTGCGATTTTTGCCAACGTTTAACAAAGTAAATACAGGAAGTACCAGTAAACGTTTTGTTACGAGATTAGACACGATTATGTTATGTTGACATCGGAGGAATGCGTAATATAATATTACAAACTTAAAGATTTCGTAGGCCTGTTCAGCCTGATTATATCGTCTAAGCCTAATATTTTGTACTCGCCGGTTGGCTATTACTTATTAACAACCAGTCGCCAGTAAACAAAAGTTATTCGCAAATGCGAGTGTTTTACTCGCCGTGTTGAGCCCTGTACACTATCTTTTCTTTTACATATATATAAATACATATTACTGAAAGTTATCCTCATGCCAAATCCCATGATTGTGTATATTCAATCACTTAATTTTCTTTTCCTTCATGAAAGTTCTTTGGATGGTGAATAACGATTTCATTATGTATCTTGAAAAAAAACCCTTAAACTGGGCTTTCCCATAAACCAATCTATTTACATATGACTCTTCTTTTCTTTTCTTTTTTTTTTGGGGGGGGGCATTTTATGGTAATATTTTTGTGAGGGACATGACATTTTGACACCAGGTAAGAGAAAAGTGTTGTACTTTTTTTTTTTGGATACACATGTAATATGTACAAATGTACATACATGTATTAATGTAGTGTTTTTCCTAGCTTGTTTTAGCATGGTGCAGCACCATGCCTCAGTAGTCTAGCACCATCTTGCCTTAATCAGCACCATGCTACCATGAGATTAAACAAGCCTTTTTCAGTAATTAATTATAAAATTGCCTTTATAAAACACCCAAAAAGGTATTATTAATTAATAAAGTATGCCTTTTATATGTTACCATTCATTTATTAAAGCAAACATATAAATTACATTAATATAATTTACTTCAATTAATTTGTGTGTATGTTTAGTAAAAAACAAGGGCCACCACAAATGGTGAAAGTGCCCCCAAAGTGTTTGGTCTACGATGCCTTACCTAATTTGATGAGGGTGTATACCACCAAATCAAATCCCATAGACGACAATAGTAACATATGTGGCTAAAACTCCTACCTGCAGCGTATCAATCAACATAATCGCCACGGATATAAATACTACCACCGCCTCACACTTCAAGTGATCCAGAGAAAATTGGGGGTTAAGACGCTCAGTTCTGAGATAATGGGTAGCGTCTATGACTACCCTAGTTTCGCACAAAATTTTAGCACTTTTTTTTACAGGTACCCCATACATGTTTCAAGCACAAGGCTACTTGACACACTGGTACTAGATGAAATAAAATTGCATTTTTTTTTTTACCCAGATAAAACTATTATTTTTTACAACCAACACACCAACATTTATAACCAATCACAGGACTTGTGGTGTTTGCTTCTCTATCAAAAGTTCGGTGCACCTCGAACTTTGACCCAGCCGGAAGTTATTTGCTTTAGTACTACCATGAGGGATGTAACATTATTTGTATACAACAAATTGCTACGAAAGTTCAACCTATAAACTCTGCTCTCCGATATCTTCTGTTTTATATCCCAATAATTATTTTGTTAGGTCATTATGTTGTTTAACAATGACATGCAAAGAAAATAAATAGACAGATCAGGGCTTCTAGATTGTGGTAGCCCCATTCCCATGGCTAGTGATATTCCAGTGTTCTACATTGCAAATTTTGGTGTGGTGACCGATTGAATTTATAATCGTCGCCATCTGGCGACAGACTCCAAAAACGTCTAAGTATTAAATTATCTGCCACATGCGTTCAGAATCCTAACAGCGAAAACCATTGAAATGTGTTGACATCATTGTGCCGTCGTTATTTGCGAAGTTGTCCAATTGATCATTGTGAATTCCGTATTAATTGGGGTTTTTTTGTTTTGGTTTTTTGACAATATGTTTATTGTCCCCAGAAACATAGATGTCAGGGTTGGGGAGCCCCGATTCATCACCTTACAAATTATATTTGTGACAAAAACATTGCTCATGAGGAAACAAACTTGTGCAAATCATGCAGTTTAAAATCAAACTATCACTGACAATTCACAACACAACATTCACACATACACACACACACACACAAACACACCATATTTGACAAGTATATTGTAGCCATATCCAAACATGCATAAGATATGTAAATAATTAATTATATTATTATTCTATATGAAAAAGTGAAACATAATTTGACCATTTTTTATCAAATTTAGCTTTTCTGCCTTTGTTAAAATAAGCATACTTTTCAATTTGATACCTTATAGATAATTCATTCTTTTGATGTTCAATATTTGGCAAGATACTTTTTACTTTCCGTATTAATTGTTGATACCGTTCAGAACTCACCACAAAAACAATCCAGCTATTTCAGTTGGTGTATTATTTTAATTGATATGGATTTCCGTATAATGTATGTAATCAGCCGACTTAAGAAGTCCCGAATACTGTATTGTACGTAACCGATTCACTATGCCACTCTATGGTACATTAGTGGTGGTTGCATTCGACTGAAGTTCACAAGTACAAAATCAAGTAAAGATTGCTCACTCACTGTTCATATGATAAACATTATAATCAAACGTGCAAAATGGAGCCTGGTTGAAAATTAACCGTTTTGACCAATTATTGTTAAGGCCGTTTAGTACTGGGACCGTTATGACTACAATCCTCCGACACTACGATATGCGCCTACGACATGTACAATTGTCATTCTTAATGGTGACCATATAGTTAGCGGTAACTATCAGTATAATGCATAATTATTACTACTACTACACTACGACATGGCCAACTATCATAACACACATTTAATGTGTCACAGCATGCCCCGTCTATCAGTCTAAGGTTGACGACAGTCATTTTTCGCGCCCTTGTTTTGGCTTCGTACACAGTAAATAAAACATATCCAACTGTAACCTTTTGATAGGATATATTTGACAAAAGGTACTTTTTATTTCTTTCATCTTTTGAAACTTAAAATTAATATTTTGTCAGGAAAATTACGAAAAATAACAAAATACCAACCTGTAAACAACGTTGTCTGCTTGTTATAGAAATTTGACAGGGGTCAATGTTAGTAGACCAGTTTTTATTCTAATGTGGCGAAGCATTGTAATAATATAGCTAAGTTTGAATATGAATGACGTCAGTATTCCAATGATGTCATTTTGAATCGCCTTACAATAACCATACAGTGGGTACATGACGTTTCCGTTTTTTTTTAAGAATAGTGGATAAATTTCAATGCAAACTTGCTATTGGAATATTTTTGTTTGAACATTACTAATGCATCTGAACGTGATTGAAGAAAATCTTGTGATTAAAAAATTGTACCTTTTACGAAATATAGATTTCAAGTGAAATTACAGTAAGATATGCTATATTTATTGTGTACGAACACAAAACAAGGGTGTGAAAAGTGACGGTCGTCGAACTTAATGCCGCCACGGGTCCGAGTTGTCTGAGACAACTCGGACCCATGGCCGAGATGTCTGGGTCGAGTTGTCCCCGGGTCCGAGTTGTCTGGTCCCCATCTAGTTGTATATTTGTATACATGTGTGTGTCTGTTTGTGTATATATTAAATATATTTTAAAAACCAAAAGTCTATAAATATGATATGCATAATCAGTTGTCATTAAGGCTTAAAATTAATTCTTTTACTTAATTTTCAACAAAATAATTTATAAAATATTACTTTAATTTTTAAAAGTAACAAAATGCATCGATCTTTCAACTATTTGGTCCTAAATTTAAAACAAAACAGGTCGGTTTTTCTCAAAACATCGAAGTGCCATTATAGCCAAATTAGTTTCGTTTTCGGCAAGAAAATGGTTTAATTTTGGTGGTAGTGCCCAATTTCTTAAAAGACATTAGAATGATTAGGCTGATTAGCCCAATTTACGGCCTTAGCTGAAGAATGTCAACATTATACTACTACATGCATTTAATATCTTCACAACTGTAAATGGCATGAATATTAATATCTGTTGTTTGATTTTGGGCATGAGTTCGACCCGTACCCCTCTTTCAAGTTTCAATCATACAGTGATACACACTGGTTGTTTTTGTCTTGAAGTCTTCGGATTACTTTCGGGCTTCGACTAATTTTTGTACAAAAATGCTCACAACTTCAGCATTTTCCCTTTAAACGTAGTCATATGACAATAACCGTGTATTTCTTACCAATATATTCTAACACAAAATAAGTATTTTTTGTCCGTAGTATTTAAAATTAAATGAATCAGAATCTCCATATCCCACTTTTCGATCGTTGAATGTGCGCGCTTAAACGGAAGTTCAATACAAAATAAAAACATCCGGGGTAAATTTTGGCGGGCGTACTCAAGTTTACTGTGCATGATTTGAGGAATTAAAGTTTGTTTTGTTAAAGGGACATTCCCGAGTTTGTTGCATTGTAAGATATTTCCGACTAATAAAATATTTCTACGATTACATTTTCATATTAAATATATTTTGTTGTTTAGAATATCAGTGTCTGTATATTCAATGTGTTTCTGGGCGTCTTAATATTTATAATAAGCCCAAACTGTACGTACGAAAAAAAAAAAAACTTTTTAGGAAATAAAATGAAAATTTACTTAATACAAATATTATAACGATCAGAAACACGTTTAATATAGAGCCACTAATATTTTTAAACAGCAAAATAATATTTAATATGTAAGTTTAAAATCGTAGAAATATTTTATTTAGGAGATAACCATATGGAGTTTTTAGATTTGCGGGTGT
>JAECMU010114484.1:0-11024 GCA_016106625.1 Dracogyra subfuscus
GTGGGGGGTGGGGGGCAAATGCCCCCCTTGCCCCTCCCTGCGGACGCCCATGTACAGGATATCACATACCACGGCCTTTGATATACTATTCGTGGAACACTGGCTGGAACGAGAGATAGCCCAACAGGCCCACCGACTAGAATCGATCCTAGACCGACCGCGCATCAAGATAGTACTTCACTATTCGGCTACATCCCAACCCCGGTTGGAAAATACCCAGTATGTTATATTGTGTCGCAGTGACTTGCGGCGGGTAGAGGCAGCCCTATCTTTCTCTAGTTTATTTTTTGTTTAACGACATCACTAGAACACAATGATTTATTAATCATCACCTATTGGAAAAATGCCATCCACAAAAACTATATTTCAACTGCATATTTTTGCTGTGACAATATTCTTACATAAATTGTAATTAGATTTAGAAGTCTGTTTTGTTTAACGACACCACAAGAGCACATTGATTTAATAATCATCTACCAGTGGATGTCAAACATTTGGTAATTTTTACATATAGTCTTAGAAAGAAAAACCGCTACATTTTTCCATTAGTAGCAAGGGATTTTTATATACACCATCGCACTAGCTATTGGATGTCAAACATTTGGTAATTTTGACATAGTCGTAAGTGGAAACACTTTATAGTTTTTCATTAGTAGCAAGGGGCCTTTTATATGTACCAGCATATATACATGATAGTACATACCCCGGTCATTAATATGCCAACTGTAGAGCATTGTCTGGGACGGTAAATAGCTAAATGGACCTAGCGACGGGATCGACCTCAGACCAACCGCACACGATGCGAGCGCTTTACCACTGGGGTACGTCCCGCCCACCTCACATATAAATTAAATTAAATTAAATTTTAATAATTTAAAAACATATTAAACGTGTAATGTATCACTACCAATACCAAACACCTCTATAGCTATTAGGGTTCCAAACGAAACTGCGCATTTTTACATGGATTACAACTACCTGTAATGTTATAAGTGGATACCGATGGAAGGAAGGAAGGAAGGAAATGTTTTATTTAACAACGCACTCGAGCGAGCGCTTTACCACTGGGCTACGTCCCGCCCTATGTACACAGGTGGTGAACAGTTTTCAAGCTAGCCAATCTAATTATAATTAGCTCATTACATGTAATAGTGGAGCTAATTTTAATTACCCGAAAGCCTTCGTCGTTTTTGCCCAAATGCGAATATTTCCTCCAGCATTGGGTGTGTGCATAGGCCTATATATTACAAGGCCCATTGGGACCGGTTCGAGAAGTGTGTATGTTTTGTCTTGTTTATATTATATAAAGTAATACATGTTTTGTGTCTTAATTACCCCTCTGCGCGTGCTGTAACCTCACCGTGGTGCAGGGGTGTAACATTCTCTTTGAGAATGGCCAATACAGCACAAATTTGAAGTTTTGAGTAAAATTCAGTATCCGTACAAATCTCTGATATTTGTGTTTTTGTACATTCTTTACACTTTTTGTTTAAAACTTGTATTTTTATATTGATGTTGATCGTCACTTTATTTATTTGCATTACCATAGTTTGACACCCAATAGCCGATGTATTATTCGTGCTGGGGTGTCGTTAAACATTCATTCATTCATTCATTCATTCATGTGTCTTACCATACAAAAAACAACAACAAAAAAACAACCCACCTCCCCTCCCTTCCTCTGTCCCCACCCTTCCCCTCCCCTCTTTGCCTTTCCTCTACCCTTCCTCTGGTCCCCACGGTTGTGCATATTCAATATATATCAATATACTTTATTGGCCATAAACATAAACATAGTTCATAGACATTACAAACATTAAAATATAATACATCATTAAAGGGACATACCCTAGTTTTTAAACACTAAGACATAGTTTTGACTATTAGAGGCGTTTTTTTGATAACTGAAATCATACTTTACTTAAATTTTATTGTTTAGAGTATCCATTTTCGTACATTCGAAGTGTTTTTGGTCATCCTGATGTTTTTTAATATCACAAAATGCATATTTTTCATATTTTTAAAAAGGCACGTGCCTCTGAGAAGTAACAGTTATGTAGTCGAGTTTTATTATATTTTTGAGGGTATTTCACCATTTCAAAGTCAAAGACTCATGTTTCACTCAGTTGTAACTTTATCAAAATGTGTTACAGGTTTGTAAATTAAACTAAACTTAATTTTAATTTTCATGAACTGAAACTAGGGTATGCCCCTTTAAAATGAACGCAAATATAATCCGTGAAAAAAGGATCGCCGCTGAAAGATCCTGCCTACGGGCTTGATTGTACGCATGATTACTGTATAAAACTCTCGAACCGGTTACAGGTCAGCTTGTTGACCGTGACACACTTTGCTGTAGCAGATCTATCTTGCCGTGAGGTAAGTTTTTTCCTCCCCTAATGCTGTGTGATGCACTCTCGTAATAACATGCTATCCTGGCTTTTTGCATAAAGATAGATCTGTGAACATTATCTTTAGACTGTGTTAGTTTGACACCCAAGAGCCGATGTATTTTTCGGGCTAGGGTGTCGTTACACAGTCGTTCATTTATTCATTATTCTATAGACTGTGCTGTAAAATGCAAAGGCCTAACTGTTGTGAGCACACACATCGGCTATCGGGGTTATCGTGTGCTAACCGACGTTATAATAGTTTCTGGAGTTTTTTTTTTTGTAGTTAATGATATTATTATTAGGTCTTGTACACGGAACTGCGGAGCTCCGAATGAACTCCGTCTAAGTTTGGGCTTGTACTAATATACCCAACACCCACAAGACATAAACTGCATTACTTTGTCTTTCCGGAGGTAAAAAGGTAAACAACAAAAACATGAAGCTAGTACGTGCATTACAGGCGGTTTGCGCTTTTAAAAAAAAAAAAGGTACAACGGCGTCGTCCCCCTCGCTATTCCCCGTTTTTCTCGGCCCCGCCCCCGCTCAGTTTGTGGTGTATGTTTGTGTAGACCTGTATGTGGTTTCAGCTACCCTAAACATAAGACATTTAATTCCATGCATTTCAATTCAACGGTGTTTGTCGAAGGTCGAGGTTACTGGTAGTGCTGATGAACTAAAGAAAGAAATTATTAATAAATGTTTTATTTAACGACGCACTCAACATATTTTATTTACGGTTATATGACGTCAGACATATGATTAAAGACCACACTTATATTGAGAGAGAAAACCCGCCTGATGCGCGGTCGGTCTAGGATCGATCCCGTCAGCTAACCACTGGGTTTTTTTCTCGACATAACCATATGTCCGACGCCGATATAACCGTAATTCTAATGTGTTGAGTGCGTCGTTAAAAAAAAAAAAAAAATGGACAACAGTTAATTATCGATTAGTTTTTAGTAGGCCTATTCGTAGATCTATATAAGACTAGCCTACACAAGGTATATTTGAACGGCTAATATAATAACATTTTTAGGCTACAACTACAAACAGTTGTCGATTAGTTTTTAATATTCATATAGTTACACATCCTATATTGAACACGTATATATAATGACATCGTGCAGTTAAGATGTGTGTATGCTTATATGGTTCGAATCTGAAATTATGCAACCTTTGTATATTTCTTGGAACCGCCGCTATAATATCAATTTATTTTCCTTCCAGAACACAGGAATGCCACGGTTATGTTCTGCTTCGTTCGAAATAGATCATGCCTAGTGCCAAATTTGACTCGTCACTTGAGTACCTTCCCGGCCAAGGAGTTCCATGGTTGTCAAATTAGGAAGACGTCTCACAAAAATGACACGTTATGGCGGTGTATGCAAGGGAGACCACCCGTGTTGTTCCCACTGTGTCGGCGGTTTGCGGCATATCCACCGCTGGGCGACTATCAAACAGAGAAAAAACTGTTCAAAATGGATGTCCCTCAGCGATTTAACTTTGCCAGGGATGTTATTGACAAATGGGCACTAGCTGAAATAGTAAGTAATTATAGGCAGCGGTGTTACATAATAAAAGTATTTGCCAATTGTAAGTGTTATCTATCTTTCGGTACATACTGTGTTATAAACCAGATTAGCCTTTAGAACAGAAAAGGGGGCGGAACGTAGTCCATTGGTAAAACGTTTGCCAGATACGCGCTGTCGGTTTAGGATCGACCCATAGTTCAAAATTCATTCTGACAATCATAGCATACAATAACTAATTTATTCAGATACATAATTAAGCAAATTATTAATGATATATATAATAAGTATGCAAATGAGTTATCGACAACATAAAAACCAATGTTAGACACTGTGGTATAAACTATTTTCATTTCGATGCATATCGGGGCATCGGTAGGTCGCTTACCTAGGTTCTTGCGTTGTGTGTTCGAACCGTATTCTGTCTGGGTTTTTTCCTGTCCCATCCAGTGATTCACCACAGGTATATCAAAGGCGTATGACATGTGTTTGCCTGTCTGTGGGGAAACGATCCCTTGCTTGCTTCCTCTAAGACTGTTTGACATCCGGTAGCCGATGATTAAGAAATCATTATGTTCTACTTAGGGGTGGGACGTAGCTCAGTGGTACAGCGCTCGTTCGATTCGCGGTTGGTCTGGGATCGATCCCCGTTGGTGGGCCCATTGGGCTATTTCTCGTCACAACTGGTATATCAAAGGCCGTGCTATCCTGTCTGTGGGATGGTTTATATAAAAGACCCTTGCTACTAATAGGAAAGAGTAGCCCATGAAATGGCGACAGCGGGTTTTCTCTCTCAATATTTGTGTGGTCCTTAACCATATGTCTGACGCCATATAACCGTAATTAAAATGTGTTGAGTTCGTCGTTAAAGAAAACCTTTCTTTCTTTCATTATGCTCTAGTGATGTCGTTAAACAAAACGTACTTTAATTTTTAACTTTGCTATGTTTATATGTGGTTGTTTTTTAACTAGATGTTATAAAACTCAAATAATTAAAAGCACTTTCAAAGTAAATGGATGCTTAATAGTTTTAATGTCGTACTTGTTGCATTTTAAGGGTGTAGACAAATATTATAAAGTACTCATACCATCTAAATTGTCATACTGAAATATAGTCGAATTGGGACTTGACACTGTTAACATTACCGTATATGTTGCAACAAGAACAAGGAAATGTTTTATTTAACGACGCACTCAGGGCATGTCATGTCATGTCATAGGGTTTAACGTGCACATTCAGAACAAGCTGTTGTAGCGCACGCCTGTCGTGGACGCAAGAGTTTGCATAGCAAGCTGTTTCATCCAAGACAGAAAGTTGGGGGGGTGGGGCATTTTATTTACGGTTATATGGCGTCATACATATGTCAATGACTAATAAAACGAATGTCAAGATACTTCAAATGTGCATTGTATAACGCACCATTATCTCAAAAGGCCGAATGATATCATACAATAGTCGGGGTAGCACCTAGCCGGATGCCAAAGCCTAGGGGGCGCCTGAACCCCAGAAAAATGCGAAAAGATGCTCTTTTTATCTATTCTCTGTTACAGTGTCATGGTTCCTTTTGTACTGACATCCGTCATTGTCATTGTCTAGGTACGATATTGGTAGTAATTCCTAGGACATTTCGCAATATGACGCCATTTCACGATATGACGCAATTTAACAATATGACACTATTTCACGACATGACGCCATTTCACGAAAT
The DNA here is from genome assembly GCA_016106625.1 of Dracogyra subfuscus. Taxonomy (NCBI): domain Eukaryota; kingdom Metazoa; phylum Mollusca; class Gastropoda; order Neomphalida; family Peltospiridae; genus Dracogyra; species Dracogyra subfuscus. The sequence continues at coordinate 5,632 of JAECMU010114484.1, forward strand.
GACGACTAGCAAAAACGGTGTACACTTAGCATTAACATCACGATTTTGTGCAAAGGTCCGTTCGACTGTACTAGGTCCTCCACCAGTACTCAAGTACTCGTGGATCAAACTCAACCCGGAACCGAGTATCCGACACTTACCCTGGAATATAATGAGACTAAGAAATAGAGAAAACTAGCATTATGCATCTTAAGGGGCAGAAAGTAGCCCATTGGTAAAGCGCTCGCTCACGAGCGGTCGCTTAGGATCGATCCCCGTCGGTGAGCCCATTGGGCTATTTCTCATTCCAGCCAGTGCACCACGACCGGTATATCAAAGGCCGTGGTATATATTACCCTGTATGTGGGATGATGCATATAAAAGATCCCTTTCTGCTAATCGAAAAGAGTAGCTCATGAAGTGGCAACAGCGGGTTTCCTCTCTCAATCTGTATGGTCCTTAACCATATGTCTGACGCCGTATGGTTCTTTGTGCATCTTAATTCCAGTGTTGAACATAGATGCCAAGTCATCCACTGTATTGCATTTCACATATTCGACTTTAAATTATAATTAAATTACGGGTACACGAGTCCTGTGAACGGACTCGAGTCTTTCTAGACCCGTCCCACGCCACAGTACTCGAGGAGACCCTACTGTGTTGAATATGGAAATTAAAGTAATCGAATATTTCGTCTATATTCTCGTGCTCACGTTACCTTTATATCTTTTGTTTCAAGACTGGTAAAAGAACCACTTTGCCAGCATTCTGGTGGATTTCCAGTACGAAACCGGAAGTCAAATGGAGCTTCCAGGATCTCTCCAGGCTAAGTCAAAGGTACATGTCATTGATTGTTGCAAGTCAGGTATAACATACGAAATTTACAGCAACTATTTATTTCCCGAGCAAAACGTATTAAAAATCAATGCCTAAACTAGTTTCATAAATGTCGTGCAACACGTGCAAATACAATACATGTAGTTTCTTTATTACCTACAAAATGTAATTTTAAATAACCAACATTTTGCTACACATTCCACATTAATAATAAAGATGTTGAGGTATCATTATTGCATTTAATTTCAATTTCTTTTTGTGCTTGTATCCAATTAAGGTTCAAGCACGCTGTCATGGGCACATACCTCATCTATCTGGACTGTCTGTCTAGGACAGTGGGTTAGTTGTTAGTGAGAAAAAAAGGTGTAAAAGCAAGTAGGGGATATTCCATTTCAAATATCAATAATTGTAGAAAATTGTGATTTAAAATTAAACACTCTGTGTGTGCACACTGTGGAAATATTCTTTCTTGTTTGTTACTGGAACACTAAGTCATAACCTTGCTGTCACATTCTTTACAACACTGTGTAACTTTTCAACAATGCGACGTCTCCAACGTCAGGAACGTCTCAGGGACTACCCAGCGAATTGTTGCCCGCAGATTTAATGTGTCACAATGTCATTAGCTGATTGCGGGCCCGATATCGACAACCCAGAAATGTGGATGATCGTCCCCGTTAAGGACGACCAATGGCCAGATTTCCGGTTCAAAACCTCTTTTTTTAGGACTTACACGTCGAGGAATAAAGGTCAAATAGCCAATCAAATCGCAAGACTGTTCGTTGCATAGTAGTAGCATACACGCATGTCGACCTACGTTACCCCACATTTGACTGTGAGACACATTGCTGCCAGACGTCGTTGGTGTACACATCGTAGACAATGAGTTAACAGGCGTTGGGCTCGGGTAATGTTTTAAGAAGAGTCCAAATTCACACTGGAAGACTTCCAAGATCGACGACAGCGTGTCTGGCGATGTCCCAATGAATGCTACGTCAACGCCGACGTTCGTCTTCATGACCGATTTCAAGGAGGGTCCGTTATGGTGGCATCTCCATGTCTGCCACAACCCAGCTGCATATTGTCCATGGAAGTGTCACTGGGAAGTACTACCGGGACAACATCCATACACCGACCGTTGTGCCCTTCGCACGTCAGACTAGAAGCCATTTTGTTTTTCAGGACGACAACGCTCGTGCTCACCGGAGTCTACTGATCACTGAATACCTGCAACAACAGAACATCACCACACTACTGTGGTCAGCTCTAAGCCCAGACCTTTCACCCATTGAGCACGTGTGAGACATCATCGTACGAGTATCCGAGAACGTCAGCATTAGACAACCATCTTGGCTGAATTAGGCGCCGATCTCCAAGAGGAATGGGACAGGATCCTTCCAAAATGTTATTTGACGTTTAATCAGGAGCATGCCATATCGGATTCGTGCGTTCTTGGCGAACCGCAGGGTTTTTACCCGTTATTAGTGGAAATATTTAAAACGTCAAATTGACAAACACTACCCCTGTTGCCTATGATCTGTCTCTTCTTCAGACCTACATCACTATACTGGCTATAGTCTTTAATACCAATCCCCTGTGACACAAGTGCTTGTGTTTACCATTTATTAATATTACAATACAAATTACATCTCTGTTATATGTGTTATGTTTGAATAACCCCGACTTGTTTTGAACATTATGTACATTCAATATAGTTTCACAAATCGTAAGCTTACCATCTATATATACTGAACAAAATAAGAAACTTCCGCTAACTTTGCTTGAACATAACTTGATGAAAACAAACCGATGGAATAATTGTTATATATGCGTTTAATGAGTGTTCCATGATGCATCGTTTGGTGCAAAAATCATGGCCATAGGTTAACAGAAACTGGGAGAAATTTTTACCAAGTGTGGTAGAAGTTAAAAAAAAACAACACTCCACTTAATAACGAGTATGACCACCTCTTGAATTGACCACTGCAGTGCATTGCAGGTGCATAGAATTGACTAAAGTGTTGATTTCTGCCAGTGGAATATTGTTCCATTCCTGAATGAGCGCTTGACGAAGTTCGTTGACGTTAGCGGGTGGGTTGGGACGACGCCTCAATCGTCTGTCCAGATTATCCTAGACATGCTCGATAGGGTTGAGATCAGGACTTGAAATCAGTGTTATTTGTCCTAAGAAAAGTTACAGTGTCGCTATCTGTAAAAGAGGTGGCTATTATCATGCTGAAAAATCGAGATGTTGGCGTTTTTATGAAACAGAGGAATGACGTGATGAGCGAGAATATATGTGCGGTAACGTTGAGCATTTAAATAACCATCAATGACGAATAGTGTTGAACAATAACTATGGGCAATGGCTGCCCAGACCATGATAGAACCCCCACCCCCGAAACGATCTCGTTCATGAACACAGCAGTCAGCATAGCGTTCATTTCTCCTACGGTAGACGCGCACCCTGCCATCACCACGTTGTAAAGAAAAAAGGGATTCATCCGAAAAAAGAACGGTATTCCATCGTCGCCGTATCCCACGAGTGTGTACACGTGGCCAATTAAGACGATTTAGACGATGACGTTGCGTTAAAACGCATCCGACGTATGGACGTCGTGCATGTAAACCGTTCTCGACCACACGTTGTAACATGCGAACGTCCACGACTTGGTAAATCGTTGGTGCTTCCTGTCTTTCGAAATCTTACCTATCGATTTCGTATCGCTCGACTAGAACTCCCAACATGCCTTGCAATGTCATCTGTCGACATGCCTGACCAGCATCAATCATGCCAATCGCCCGTTCTCGTAAATTATTGGGCATTCTTGGCATACTAAAAATACTACAATATAAAAAACGTTAATTTGTTTTCAAATTTTGACAACATTGTCAGTAAGACAAGTAAAACAAATTGACCGAATACTCCACGGGACATGTCGAACCATGCATGCACGTGCAAACTGAATTTCACGTTTTCGACGATTAACAGTGCATAAATAATCGATAAAATTCATGAATCCTTATAATACAGCTCAAGGCTATTAGTACCTATATAATATCATTACACAATGAATTCTTTAACACAACAAATACTATATGCATAAATTGAAAGTTTCATTGTTTGTTCAGTATAGATAAAAAAGCAGGAAAAAACATGTTTTGTGTAAGTTGTAATTTGATTGTTCTGTCTATAGGGTGGCGAACGTTCTGACTGGTGTGTGTGGTTTGACACGTGGCGACATCGTGATCATCATCCTTCCCAGAGTTCCAGAGTGGTGGCTCATCAACTTAGCTGCTATTAGAGCTGGTAATGGCAAAAGAAAAAACAAAACCAATCATACTCCACTTCTCCTAATAAAAAAGGTCACTATACAGTTACATAATATAAACAGATATTAATTTCTATGTATGTAAACAGGCTTCTGAGGTCAAATACACGAGAATTAATCAAATAATATAGATTCATATTGCAGAGGGCAATAATTCACGGTAGAAAGGTGGCATTTACTGCCCACCCCAACAGATAGTTATTTCAGTTAAAAAGTTCCCTTTTTGCCTAGATAGAGAAAACCTGCATATTTTAATATATTTATTACTATTACATGATCCCTCCCCATTACGTTTCGTTTGGTATGGCCCTGTATACATTTAAAAGAAAACTGTATTCTCATTTACGAACAGTGACAAAGAATAACCTTGAAACTAACACAGATACGAGTTTTGTTGACACCAATAAGGTTGTAGTATTTCTCCCATCCCTAACCATGCAAGACAGGCGTATTCCATGACGTCAGCCCATGCGGAAAAAATCGGTCTTGCATGACCATGTGACTTCTACAGTTTGAGCTGATATTAACATTGGAAAGAAAGAAATGTTTTATTTAACGATGCACTCAACACATTTTATTTACGGTTATATAGCTTCAGACATATGGTTAAGGACCACACATATTTTGAGAAGAAACCCGCTGTCGCCACTTCATGGGCTTTATGGGCTATTTTTATGTCGATTAACAGCAAGGGATCTTTTATTTGCGCTTCCCACAGGCAGGATAGCTTTTGTTGAACCACTTATGGATCACTGGTCGGTGCAAGTGGTTTACACCTACCCATTGAGCCTTGCGGAGCACTCACTCAGGATTTAGAGTAGGTATCTGGATTAAAAATCCCATGCCTCGACTGGGATCCGAACCCAGTACCTACCAGCCTGTAGACTGATGACCTAACCACGACGCTACCGAGGCCGGTCATATTAACATTGGCTGACGTCAAGAAAACGGCAAAACAAAGCAAGAAATACTTTTAATATTTCATAAAAACAAGGAAACATGCTGTCATAATGAAATTATTCTATCATTTTCTGTTTATACTATTAGTATAAACAATTTTTGGATCCGATCTTTTCAATGGTTTTGATTATTTTATTTTAAGACAAAAAAAAGAAAGAAAAAAGTAGGTTTTTTACGTTTTCCCCAAATGCTTGTTTTTCATCTACTGGATGGGAGAAAAATAATCCTCCATTATGTATCCATAACACTTTAAAATTGACAGTATCAGTATTCGATTCACATCTT
>JAECMU010114488.1:0-11514 GCA_016106625.1 Dracogyra subfuscus
CGCAAAACTCGACAAAGACAAGTTTCAAACAATCAATAAAAAACCAATAACATCAGAATGTCATTGACCAATATGAACAAAGTTTTAAAATTATGTATTGTAGTAGGTCAACATGAAATGATTACTGGCCTCAGTGGTGTATCGATGCGAAACGGTCAGTATCTAGCAACATTTGAAGTTCTATCCGTGGCCCTTCCGACCAAAAGGTTTGCCCCCAGCATTCGCCTAGTTCCCTTCTGTGCGCTTCGTCCAGTCGTTAAGTTGCTTCCGTTTCATGTTAGTATGTTCTGGTAGAGTGCAGACAGGTGTCGTTTAGTACTAGCAGGATATGGACTGAACGCTGACCAAATACCATCCGAGAATGCTTACAGCGGATGGGATACTGGTGCGATGCTAGGGTGATACGTTTTGTACTGGGATCGAACCAAACGGCAGTCCGACCAAATCGTATGAAACGTGTTTGTTCCGACTGTCCCAAACCTCGTCCGCATGGCATACGATCTGGTCGTATCCTATAAGCATCCCATCCAACCTTCTTCCGAACAAGCCAACGGAGATGTTCTGGTGATTATTTTAAACATTTCTTAATTTTCAAATCTCCCTCCGGATGACGTTTCGTTTCACGCGAAACGGAGCCGAATTAAAAGTATCCTATTAGTTCATTCCAAACTTGGTCCGCATCATTTCGTTTCCTGCCAGTACCTTCCGGATGTCAAACGGATAGGAAACGGAAGGAGAAACGGAGCAGTGGGAGAGCGCTTTAAGCCATCAGACTTAAACTTAGTTAAAGGTGCTATGATAAAGTTGCAAATAATGGCAGTTTCTTTCTGCCAAAATTATTTATTGATTTTTGGTCTGAAACTAAAACTTTATACCTTCAGCTACATGCCTATAAAAAATTAGAACAAAATAATTCCATTTACTGGTTAAAAAAACCTCTTTTTTTTAGAGGAATCTTGAAAGTGTGTCACACACATTAACTAGTGATGTCACTGTGTTATGTGTACACATTCAACACACAAGTTTACCCATAAGTCTTTGCAATCAACTGACAAAAGAAACAAAGATGGTGGCCATGCTATATTTAGCCACAAATTATTTGGAAAAAAAACCTCTAACGCAAGAGTTTTGAAAACTATTCTTCTCGAGTTAATTATGGAAAGATTATGCATGGGATCGATTAATTTGTAGTTATTTATTACAAATAAATGTGAAAAGAACAAAATATTGTAGTGTCAACTTTAACATAGGACCTTTAAGACTGGCAGGTACTAGATTCACATCTCAGTACTGGTTCCATTGTTTCAATTTAGAACGACCATCAAAACTGCGCCAAAATTCCTTCATCAAAATTGCGCACCCAATTTTCTTTTGACCCCACCCATTAGGGTATCAAAATTCCAAAGCACCAACAATCCCCCCACCTGCCTCCAAGTTGATTGGGTTATTGGTTCTCCCTTGAACCCGATAGCACAAGTGGTCCCCTCTTACCCTCTCCCACACCTTTCCAGTCACAGCTTGCTCTGAATGTGCACGTTAAGAACTTAGGACTTAGGACTTAGGACTGGTTCCAAACCTGAGAGAGTCTGAATGATTCATGTGGAGGTACAAGGTCACTATATCAACTTCTCTCCTGAACTACAAACAGTAACAATTACCCCTTGTCCTGCACAAACAACACAGCATGTTTTTTTTTGCAAAAACAATAATAATAATTATTTGTAAAAACCTCTCTCCTTCTCCACAAAGTTAATGAATATGTTTAATTTCAAGGTCATGGTTTACATGGCGAGCTACTCACATGTCAGTAAGCTGTACAGCTTTTGGTTTCTTGTTCAGGTACATCTTGAAGCGCAGCTCAAATGCCTGTCCAATCGTCGTGACAACGTCCTCGGACAAACCTCCCCCACACTCCAACACGTGACAGGCTCGCCCTCTGTTGGGATCTTTGGCAACATAGGCAACAAAATCCAACGTTTCCTATAATTTCCAACAGATACAAGTGTTAAGATAAATAGATTTTTTTTTTTAAAACACTGCATGCATCAGAGTAACAGACAAACAAATCCACACAAAGTTGAATGCAATTACCATGATTATGACAAAACAATACTTTTTTTATCAGAATGTATTATTTCTAATTACAGAGTCTGGCTTTAACTTTTTTATTGAGTTGGCATCTGGGCAAGTGGTGACAGCACTTTCACTTGCCCGGCTCTATTTTCACTTGCCCGAATAATACTTTTATTTATTTATTAATTATTGATTTAAATTTTGCTTTTAAAAATCGGTCGCCAGGCGGGCAACTTTACTGTGCGTTTTCAGTCGCCTGTCATCGTTTTCAGTCACCAGGGACGATCGGGCGACCGTTAAGTTCGAACCCTGTAATTACAACAAGCATTCAGTGAGTACTGCTAATGCAATACATGTCCCCTACAAGCCAAACTATTTTCATATCTCCTAAATACAAGGGCCATAACCATGAAGATAATACTTGATACATGTATGTAACAGTACATGTTAAAGCTATACATAAAATTTCAGCTCAATACCTTGAAGTATTGCAGGAAAAACAAATTTCACCTTGTGTAATAGATGGACAGCAGAGAGACAGTTTGTTTGTTGTTTGTTGTTTTGTTTAATGACGCACTCAACACATTATAATTACAGTTATATCGGCGTCGGACATAAGATTATGTCTAGAAAAAAACCTAGTGGTTAGCTGACGGGGATCGATCCTAGACCGACCGCGCATCAGGCGGGCACTGTACCACTGGGCTATGCTGCCCACTGGCAGAGAGACAGAGACGAAACCTATACTCCCCTCTGGTTGGATCGGTAGGGACTTAATAAAAAGATTTAAAATCATTTTCTGTTTCTGTTCCATCCTGACTGGGATCAAAGTGTTTAAATGACTACCTTACAAAGGTCTTATTAATAAAGAAAAAACCACTTACTGCATCGCCTCCAGAGGCAAATGATACAACTTGCATTGGGTGATCTGCAATAATCTAAAACAATAAGAAACAAATCACTTTTAGTATAGTCAAGTATCAAATTATGAAGGATTTTGTTTTTGTTTTTTTGTTGTGTGTTTTGTTTAACGATGCACTCAACACATTTCAACTACGGTTATATCGGCGTCGGACATGGTTATGTCGAGAGAAAAAAACAGTGGTTAGCTGACCGGGATCGATCCTAGACCGACCGCGCATCAGGCGGGCACAGTACCACTGGGCTATAAATTATGAAGGAAGAAAAATCCATGATGATGTGATGAAAGAAAAACAAAATTAAAATTTAAAGCTTGTAAAACAAACAGGTATGAAGGAAAAGTCAGGAAAAAGAAAGGAAATGTTTTATTTAATGATGCACTCAACACATTTTATTTATGGTTATATGGTGTCGGATATATGGTTAGGGACCACACAGATACTGAGTGAGGAAACTCGCTATCACCACTTCATGGACTACTCTTTTCGATTAGCAGCAATCTTTTATATGCACCATCCCACTGACAGGATAGCACATACCACGGCCTTTGATATACGAGTCGTGGTGCACTGGCTGGAGAGAAATAGCACAATGAGCCCACTGATGGGGATCGATTTTAAATTGACTGCGCATCAAGCGAGCACTTTACCACTGAGCTATGTTCTGCCCTTAAATAGTCAGGAGTAACATTCTGTAAAATATTAGTACTGAAAACTTGATGAGCAGCACCATCATGTTAAACCTCAGGTCTCACTACACAGATGTCATCTGCCATTGAAATCTATATTAACTTCACCCATGTCCCAAAATGTCAATGGACAATATTACAAAATAACATGGGCAAAATACAGCCAGAAGACTTATCATTAAACATACGTATTGTTTTAATTCTTCCCCAATTCCTAGAGATGAATATGTGAACCACAACAAGTGTCACAACCAGGAACTATAGTGGACCAAGATGAATGAATTCTCACCCGGAAGTGAACTGTGTAGTGAGACCTACCTGTGTAAGGTTAGCTACATTTTGTATCACACTGGTTCCCCATCATTATCCTAGAACTAGTTTAAGGAGGGAGATTTTTCTCTCTCCTTAGTGTGTTTTGTTGTCATTTAAAAATTAAAAAGGTACACGTACTATAAAAGAAAGAAATTTCAGTGCTCCGTATACATGTATGAGAAATATGACAATATTTTGTCAATGGCTCCCCATAAAGTATGTTACGAGAAACTAATAATCTCTCGATTGTTTTCAATTCTAGGTCAGCATACTACTATTGGTTTACCTCCATACTACTGTTACTGTTACTTTATTTACGTGTCTATCTCCCTGACGTTCAGGCATGCACCTCTTTATTAAAACAATGGCAAGAACGTGATAGCCACACACGTATCTCTATTGGCTTACCCTTCTCTGGTTCTGTTATCATCACGATGGTCATATTTACATTTACTTATCTCCATTACAATGAACATACGAGTCAACAGTGACGGTTAAGTTCATGTTAGAGATAGCATTAGTGAGGGGTACATATAAATAAGCGGGGTACATATAAATAAACAAAGTTAAAGGGACATTCCTGAGTTCAGCATTGTAAGATATTTCCAACTACTAAAATATTTCTTCGATTAAACTTGCATATTAAATATATTTTCTTGTTTTGAATATCAGTGTCTGTATATTCAATGTGTTTCTGGTCATCTTAATATTTGTAAGAAGCCCAAACTGGATTTTGTCTTCAAATAATTTTGTATGCAAATTTTTTTTATATTTTAGGAAATAAAGGAAAATTTAACCTAGTACAAATATTAGAACGATCAAAAACATATTTAATATACAGCCATTGATATTTTATGCAAAAAAAAAATATTTTATATGTAATTACAATTGTTAAAAAGTTTCTATTAGTCGATAACATCTTAAAGATTGCATCAAACTCAGGAATCTCCCTTAAAAGTTTTTTTTTTTTTTTTTTTTAACGACACCACTAGAGCACATTGATTTATTAATCATCGGCTATTGGATGTTAAACATATGGGGAAACCTGCTACATTTTTTACATTAGTAGCAAGGGGTCTTTTATATGCACCATCCCACAGACAGGACAGCACATACCATATCCTTTGATATACCAGTTATGGTGCACTGGTTGGAACGAGAAACAGCCCAATGGGCTCACCGACGGGGACCGACCCTAGACCAGACATGATTGTGCACCATACAAAAAAAACACCTGATTTTACCCGAACATAGCGATGTTAGTGCAGGCTGAGAGATGACTTTCTACTTCGGGGTTCGGTGGCCTTGGGTTATTAAAAATTACTATGCACTGAGTACTTCTGAGCAAATTGGTTATGCAGATTTTGAAAATAAAAGGATTCTAGATCATATAATAGCCGTTTTTATTTTTTGATTAATATTAATGAAACTTACATTACTGATATGTAGTCGCCTCCACATTATACTTGCTCCTCCATATTCAAGCGAAATGTGTTTTTTCACATCGAAACCACGTTCAACAATGCATTTTATCAAAAAGGCTACCTATTTGCCAACTTGTTACGCAACGAATTATTGGTCTGTTGGAAATCGTAGGCCAATCAAAATATGGGACAGTAAAAAAAGTTATAACATTCGGCTATTTTCGGTATATCCCGGCTTATTTTCGTTTTCTCTGGCACCATTAATTAAAGCAAAGTGTTCCGAATGACCATTTTAAAATTAAAACAAGCGGATAATACAAATTGTTAACGGAATACATAAAAAGCGGAATTCCGTTTTAAAACGGAAAATAATCATGTCTTCTAGACTGACCTGGCATCAGGTGAGCATTTCACATCTGGGCTATGTCACGCCCCTCGATATAAATAAATAAATTTTTTATGCACAACACTGCTTACCTCTCCTGACTCCATCACCATCAAGTTGATGGTTTCGGTTGTAATGGTCATGTTCACGTTGGAGCCGGCATAGTGCATGTACGGATTGTCGCCTATCATTTTCAGAATTTTCTTTTCCACCTAAAAATATTAATTTAAAAAAATGTATTTGTAAAAATTACATAAATATTCATACTTTATCCATTTCATACCTTTTCACATGATGGTTAAAAATCTAAACTTTTATGCAAACAGTTATGTGGTGAACGAAGGCCTTAATTTTGTTGGTGAAATGAGTGTTTTTTTCACTGAAAGTCAGTGCTGTTAACGTTAGTAATTATTGAGACTAATTTACAATGCTTACAATCATTCTTACATGCATCAAGACTAATGTATATGATAATTGTTATCAAGACTGAAACACATGAACAATTCTGATTGATTATTAATAAAACGCACTTAGTTTTGTGCGTTATTACAGAGTATGACAAATATTTTGAAAAGTCACTAGCCATAGGACTAGTGGGTTTGTGAAAACCACTAGCCCACCAAGAAAAAGCACTAGCCCAAATTCTTGATCAATTATAACTGGATTTTTATACAATGTTTGTAACATTACACATTTACGAGTACAACAGTAAAATAAAACAACCACTTAAATCATGTTGTAACTTTCAGTTGTGGTTTTTTTATGTTGTTTTATTTTTATTTTTAGCAAACTCATGATGCATATCTAAAACAACTATCAAAATAATTAAATTTAAATGAGGGTACGACAGTGTGACACACAGTAATAGATGGTTCAGTGTATTCGGTAGTGGGTTACCGTTATACATTTAGGGCTCTACTATTTCCTGTGCCAGAAACTTTGAAAGGGAAAAGTAAACAATGGATGCTGTAACTGGCGATGTTGAGATAGCATGTTACTGCAGTTTGCAGACCTACACATGTAGTTCAAGTAGATTATTATTATATACTGATTTCGATATTGATATTATTCGATGACAAACGTCACAATCAAATTTATTAATTGAAATGTCAGCCGAGAAAAAAGAAAGAAAGAAAACACACGATTGAGCGATGAGGGGTGAAAACCACTAGCCCTGCGGGCTAGTGGTTTTGCGTTTCTCACTAGCCCGAACTTATAAACCACTAGCCACGGGCGTTGGGCTAGCGGATTTGTCGAACTCTGGTTATTATAATGAGTGAGTGTGTTGATGTTTGGCATCTAGTGACAATTAGCAATGGCATATATACGGATATTTAACAAGCACAAGTCGGCAAATTATTGACAGTAGTGAGAAGTCAAAGTTGCCGTAATATTTATTACGAGAAGTAGTATTTTCTATCAAAATATATTTTTATTTCTAGAAAGAAAGAAGTCACTTCTCCTACTTTATCAATTCTAGATTAGGGCCTGGAATCACCATAGAAACGTTACCGCTGCATTCCAAAATAGTGGTGTATGTATTTTAGACTGTGCTAGACTGAGTTTAGTATACTCTCATTTCAAAACCAGCTGGTTCAGTTACCTTTTGAATGACAATGCACATGTAATACATAATCCATATTCACAAAACATCTTAAGTCTGTTTTTACACGACTATGACTGAAGAGCTATTCACGAAACAATGTTTACGTAAGTTATGTGTAAAGTTGGACATAAATAAAAGAGTGCCTCCAGTTACAGCTAACGCTATATGTAAGTCATGTACATATAATAAATCAAACACGATTCGCTGTTATTTACTATTGTTTGTAGAAAATGACAGCATTTCAAATAAATGAAGCAGTTCGCAATGGCGTAAGTCCACGAATTGAACTTTTTTGTTCGTGTGATTGAATGGATGTTTTCGACTCGGCCACATTTCTCCTTTAGTTATCGTTTCTTTTTAAATTTTTACCAAAACGCATATCCTCACCAATACCAAAATGCCATGGTTCGTCGTTCGCGATGTTATTGTTAGCAAACGAAATTGTGGTTTGTGCATTTGTTATTTACCTGATAGCCATTGTTTCTAATGTGATTTTTGTTTCATTTCTACAATGAGAGAGTTACAATCATAAATTCACATCCAACTAAGCTATGTTTACATTTACAGCCATCTTTGAGAATAAAGTGCTTCTTGCACATAAATGTAAATCTACGGCAGAGTGCTAGTCGTAAATGTAACTTTACACGTGTCGTGAATATGGGTCCAGAACTGTAGTTCAAGAGTGCTAGGGGGAGATAACAATGTCATATATAATCCACTTAATTAAAAAAATTGGTAGGTAAAAAACCCCATGCGAACCGACTTCTGGTTATATATAAGATTTTGAAATATGGTCTCATGCATAAACTAGTGCCAATTATTGAAAGTTTTCATACTCGTTTCTTCTTGGAAACAGTTTTCAGTCCTGCAGCCTCAGCCACCTGGTTGATAGCTTCTCTGGAAATAAACAGATACATGTACATTTACAGAGGATTTGTCACGAGTGGTTTTTAATAGGAAAAATATCAACCGAGTCTATGTTAATCAGTTAATCAGTATTTGTCAAGACTCTACCAAGACAAATACCGATTAACATAGACTCAGTTTATATTTTCCATATTAAAACACTTGTGACGAATCCTCTTATTTATAAAAATTGTGAATCCACTAGTAAGTGGACTATCATCATCCAGATATGGAGACAGTGACATATTTTGCACAAAGACAGCAAATTTGTTTGCAACAGAGACTGACATAACATTATGAAGAGTTCACCTCAACTGAACACAGCCAATTTTATCGGTCATCCACAAATTTCTTAGAAAATTTTATTATTTAGTTGCACTTTTTTTATAGGCATATAGTTATGTACAGTGATTATATTTCAAAGCAAAAATTAACAAATAATTTTGTGTAAAGCTGCCACTATGCAACTTGGGAAAGAGTACCTTTAAGACAAGTGGTTGCTAAACACAGGTTTCTTGTTTAAGCACGTTTCAAAGTACAGTGAAACCGCAATTATGCAACTTGGGAAAGAGTACTTTCAAGACAAGTGGTTGCTAAACACAGGTGTCTTGTTTAAGCACGTTTCAAAGTACAGTGAAACCGTTCAAAACAGAAGGCTCAAAAATTCCCTCAAAACCAGACATTTTTTACAGTCTCTATTTAAAAAAAAGTAAAGTTTGTTTTATTTAACAACACCTCTAGAGCACATTGATTTTTATCTTACCATCGGCTATTGGACATCAAATAGTCTCTTTTCTGGACACCTCTTAATACCCAACATTTTTCAATCTCTATTTAATTATGAGCGGGCAGCATAGCCCAGTGGTACAGTGCCCGCCTGATGCGCGGTCGGTCTAGGATCGATCCCCGTCAGCTAACCACTGGGGTTTTTTCTCGATGTAACCATATGTCCGACGCCGATATAACCGTCCTTATAATGTGTTGAGTGCGTCGTTAAACAAACCATAACAAACCATAACTATTTAATTATGAGTACAGAACAGAACCTCTATTTACAGGACACCTCTTAAAACACGACATTTTTCAGTCTCTATTTAATTATGAGTACAGAACAGAACCTCTCTTTACTGGACACCTCTTAAAACCAGACTTTTTACCATGGGTGTCCAGTTTAGAGAGGTATCACTGTACCCGTATCTGTAGACGTATCACTGACAAGTACAAAAACGTGTCCAAGTGTCATGTTACAACAGACTTGTTGAGTTAATCAGTACTGTGTGTGTAGATAACAGCATGAATGAGGAAGTTATATCACAAACACGGCAAATCAAACACCTAGGAGTTTTCTTAGGCAGTCTTTAGCTGTGTGTATCTGTTGGTGCAGTTACAATATACAAAGCCTTTGAAGTTGAATAGATGTATCAGATTTTATTTAGTGTTGATGCTCATTCAACTGCAACAAGCTGTGAACTTTGTGAACAAAAGAGAAAAGCAATTATACTAGTATTTAAAGGGACATACCCTAGTTTTTAAACACTAAGGGCTATTTTTGGCTATTAGAACCATTTTTTATTTAACTGAAATCAAACTTTACTTAGATTTTATGGTTTAGATTATCAATTTCCATACATTCGAAGTGTTTTTTGTCATCCTGGTGTTTTTAATATCACAAAATGCATTTCTCATATTTTTAAAAACATATGTGCGTCTGAGAAATACATGTAACAGTTATGGAGTCACGTTTTAGTATATTTTTAGAAGGTATGTCACCATATCAAAGTCACAGACTCGTGTTTCACTCAGTTGTAACTTTATCCAAACGTGTTACAGGTTTGTAGTGTGCATTTTCATGGGCTGAAACTAGGGTATGTCCCTTTAACACTACATATAATTTTTTATTTTATTATTGTATTGTAATAGCAAGTCTATTAAAGATGCTACATATAAAATCCTGCAAATTAGTACGTAGTACAAAAAGATCTGAATAAACCTTCATCAAACTATTCACAAAACTTGACTGTCATATTCAGGGTTTCTGAGAGGGTAAAACGTGTGTATGGGGTTTTTTGGGGTTTTTTTAAATTTTATTTAACAACGCACTCAACACATTATAATTACGGTTATATCGGCGTCGGACATACATGTATGGTTATGTCGAGAAAAACCCCAGTGGTTAGCTGATGGGGATCAATCCTAGACCGACCGCGCATCAGGCGGGCACTGTACCACTGGGCTATACGTGTGTATGATGACAGAAAGAAACTTGTTTGCAGATTTAATTTTTTGAGGTTGACCTTTTGACAAAATTAATAACTCTTATGATTACTATATAATTTTCTTGACCCTAACCCTAAAATTAACCCTTACGGGAGAGACCTTAATACAGGCATCGCCTGTTGGTCAATCCCAAACGTTAAACGTTAATAAATATTGTTAAAAAAAAAAATTAACCTGTTTTCTTTTGTGTCAACTGTGGTTACATTCAGAACACACATTGTAAATATTCAATTCCATAGCACTATACCAGAGAATTTCTTTCTGGCAGAAACACTGATACTGGTATACCAAAATCACCTGGGAATGATGTTGTTTATACAGTCATGTACTTATTTTCTTCTTATATTCAATTAAGGTTCAATCACACTGTCCTGGGCCCACATCTTTGCTATCAGGGCTATTTATGCAAGACAGTGGCTTAGTGGCTTAGTCGTGAATGATTAGTGAGAGAGAAGTCGCTGTAGTTGCCTTACATCTGTACAGGTCACAGCCTGCTACACCTACTCACTGAGTCGTTAAACTCACTACGAGGCCTGCTACACTTAACCATTGAGTCGTTAAACTCACTATGAGGCCTGCTACACCTACTCACTGAGTCGTTAAACTCACTATGAGGCCTGCTACACCTACTCACTGAGTCGTTAAACTCACTATGATGCCTGCTACACCTACTCAACGAGTCGTTAAACGCACTATGATGCCTGCTACACTTAACCATTGAGTCGTTAAACTCACTATGAGGCCTGCTACACTTAACCACTGAGTCGTTAAACTCACTATGAGGCCTGCTACACTTAACCACTGAGTCATTAAACTCACTGTGAGGCCTGCTACACTTAACCACTGAGTTGTTAAACTCACTATGAGGCCTGCTACACTTAACCACTGAGTCATTAAACTCACTATGAGGCCTGCTACACTT
>JAECMU010114519.1:0-12448 GCA_016106625.1 Dracogyra subfuscus
CCATGACCCCTCTCTTAACACAGAATCCTGTTTATTATCAATGTATTCAACCTATCAGTTAAAATTGTAAATTTAATAATAAAATATGGCTCACACAAAGACGAGCCATACTTCATTTTCAAAACTAATGAACATGTATTTAAGATATATTGGATGCTTCATAATAATTATGTTTGTTGGGTTTGTGGATTAGGAGTTAACAATTTCACTCTTACAGCTCAGGTAATTTCTGGTTTGCTTCAATTTTATTTTTATCTCGTGTCTCTGTCTCTCCCTCTCCACCCCACCCCCTCCCCCTCTCTCTCTCACTCACTCTCAAATACTTGGGTTTAGACACTCATGAATTTATTAGTGTTTAGATGTTTACTTTTGTAAAGGACATAACGTTATTCTAACAGGGTGTATATCACCAAATCAAATCCCATAGACGACAATAGTAACGTACGTGGCTAAAACTCCTACCTGCAGCGTATCAATCAACATAAACGCCACAGATATAAATACTACCACCCCTCACACTTCCAGTGAACCAGAGAAAATTGGGGGTCAAGCTGCTTGGTTCTGAGATAACAGGTAGCGTCTATGACTACCCTAGTTCCGCACACAATTCGAGCACTTTCTTTTACAGGTACCCCATACATGTTTCAAGCACAAGGCTACTTGACACATTGGTACTAGATGAAATAAAATTGCATATTCTTTTTACCCAGATAAAACTATTATTTTTTACAACCAACACACTCACATTTATAACCAATCACAGGACTTGTGGTGTTTGCTTCTCTATCAAAAGTTGTGTGCACCTTGAACTTTGACCCAGCCAGAAGTTATTTGGTTTAGTACTACCATAAATGATTTTAGAATTAACAGTTGAATATATAATTATTATATTCCTAAATATTTATTGATCAAGTGATATGGAATGCTTTAATACATTACAACAGGCCTCGATGGTGAAGTGGTCAAGCCATCGGCCATAAGGCTGGTAGGTACAAGGTTCACAGCCAGCATGTGTTTTAACAATTCAATGGGTAGGTGCAAGATCACTACACCCTCTTCCCTCTCACACTAACTACTAACAGCTCAGATGTGTGCCCAGGACAGCGTGCTTGAACCTAAATTGCATATAAGCACAAACATAAGCTAAATAAATAAAGAATTAATAAATGCATTACTATGTAATGGTGCATGCTCAGCATCTCAAGAATAAAGTGATTGCTATCATAAAAACAATCTTTTGTATATTGTAAATCAGGTAATGTTAATGAGCATAAACAATTAGCAAATTTACAACATCACATAGAACACTAACATGTTAAAAGTTAAATTTAGAGATACCTACAAGAGGCTGTTCTGAAAAAACCTTTTGTGCGATTGTTTTGTTAGTGATTAACTACTATTATTGATAACGATATAGTTAGTTGGTTAGCATGCATATTAATACATAGGTCAAACGTATATTTTCAGTCAATCTTACACCGTAAACTTATAATTTTTAATGTACTATAATAATGCCAACCTCACTAAACGTTTATGTTAAATATTTGGATTTTGCTATGAAGTTTAATACGGTATCATTAAAGTAATGTTTTATTGTGTCAAGTTGAGATATTAATTACCAAAGATAAAACAATTGAAATAATAAAAAACAAAAACAATTTTCATCATTTTAATTTAGACAGAATATTGTGCAAGGAAAATAAGCAAAGAAACAAACTAAAGGCCCAAAAGAGGCTGACCAATTAAGCTAGAAAAATAATTTCTAAACCATGAAAATAAAAATAAATTTGTAGATCTAGTATAGTGAACACAAAGCATAAAAGAGCATTTTATATAAGATTGTGAGTAACTAATTATGAATAAAGTCTTCAGACAGATCAAATAAATGCTGATATAATCAGTTACTAGTATTATGAATAATCTTCAAATCTAACATACATAAAGCTAACATAAACAAGCACACCTGCAGATACAATTCCATTACATTAATGCATGTAGATACAGTTTCATTAAAATACTGTGAGTTTCCGAGATGTTTATATATTTAGTGTTATCAATATACAAAACAGTCAAGGGGTTATGGTTATATAAATGCAGCAACATGACAACAAAATCCTTCCTATTCTTCAACAAAAGCATTATAATGGTTTAGCTTCTTAAATGCGAATAATGCCAAATTACTTGATTTCATTGTGTGTATTTGGGATAGTTCTATTAGTTGAAAACCCATACTTGATGTGTTTATTTACCACATCCTTATGAATCATTGTGTGTCTGGTCAACTTTATTAATTCACATAAAGAGTACAACTTGTGATACATAATAACCAATATTTTTGTTACATTTTGGATTTCATCAAATGTTTATGGCTCCAGCTCATTTCTATAATTCTGTACTGTTCAACAAACCAAAAATGAAATATTTAAACTACTTTAACTTGTTATGCCATGTAAAGTATAGAAGATGAAACATGAAATTATTCTATTAATTTACTGAAAACCTGCACAAGCAAAATGAAGTTCTGAAAAGATCTGAATAAAGCAATTTAAAACAAAAACATTATGGAGTGGGGTGGGTGGATTTGGGGACACTAAGAATCAAAATAAATGTACCAAATAAGAGGAAGTAGCATAAAATAAAAACAGTGTTGAGACATAAATGGAATGTTCACAAGCACTCTATCAAATATTATATACATACATACATGGATATGTTCATTAAAAAAGAAAAAGAAAAGGATAATTAGAAACTAGAGACTTCAAGAATTCTACATAGCTGTTATTTTCATATACTTATAGCAAATTTAACACAAGAAAAACCTGAGGTAATGAAAATACTATATTCCAGCACCATCACCAAGAGACTATACTGTTATGAATGATTCAGTTGTCCTTCATGAGCTGAACACAGCTTTACATATTTTTACTTGTAAAATTAAATCCTAAATCACCCAATATGACATGGCTTTTTAATTTTAATTTTTTTTATATTAAATTAATGCCTCAGATCATTAGCAGTGTTACTGTTGTGGTGCTTTGAATCATTGTGTTATAATGTACAACAATAATATAGACACAGTAAATGTGTGTACATATATTCATAGCTGTACAAGATTTTATGACATTTCATTTTTATAAAAATGTATAATTATATAATTTATTATGGTAGTTGAATGTTCAATAGAAATCATCTTTCATTCATCACCATACATTATACATACATATCCATCATTCTTTCAGTAAACATGAACCGAGTGTTAAAAAGTAGAGGTGAAAAAGAACACACAGTGAAAGTTTTGTTTATCAAGACCTGGGTATTTGAAAAATATTAACAGTTATAATGGATGTCTAATATTGCAATAACAACACTTGGAATCATACTGAGAACAAATATGAATAAAGTATGGCAGAAATAGCTGAGGTTCAAAAAGAAATATGGCAAACAGTTTTATTCCCAAAGAAGCTTTGACTTGTGTAGATAAAATGCAAAAACCAAAGGTAAGGGTACAAAAACCTATATTAAACACAATATTTTGTATTTTATGCATCAGCATTAAAGAGATTATAAAAATGTAGGATTTCTCGTATGCAGCTTAAAGGTGACTCGAAGATTTTGCATTATATTTTACACCAAGTTTCTGTAAAATGTTGGATATCAATCCAATTTTTTACAGATGGTTTACAATTAAATATATCTGATGTTTTTGTTTTAATAAACTACCAAGATACCACATCAAATGCTTTTTGAAAACCTACAAGTACAGGTATTTTATGTAATTTAGTATACTGCATTTCATAACACAGATTTTCTCCAGTTTATTTGACTGTAGTAAAACGTGTTTGATCTTTATCTAATATTTTATCTAGCAATTTCTAATTAATATGGCTTTTCAAAAAACATAATCCTACAATAAAATAAGTGAAAACTGAACAGCATTTACTCTATGTTTATGTAACTAGTAACACACTTCAATCAATGGTACATGTATTTCCATCTTTAGTTAGGACAAAAATATATTCTAGTATATGAGTTGTAATAATAAGCTATACCGGTAATCAAAGGAATATAGGTACCGGGTAGGTACATACTGATATCTATAACATTCATTCTAATTACAAATATCAAAAAGATATATTATTATGATGAAAAGGTGTGACATTGTTATTTCATAACAACTATTTGTATAACAAGACAAATCTTTTTTAAAATAACTTAATAATTAATAATACACAAACGAAGTAAATTAAAACAAGTGAATAAAATTGTATTTATCATATTACAAAGTACTTCTAATAAAACCTTATACTTAGTTTTGATACATTCAAATTCAATTCCAAATACTATTTCCAATTTAAAAAACAAAAAAACCCCAGAAAAACAGTTTTATACTGCACATTTTATGTCCCTCCCACATCCTCCACCCACTCCAACCAAACCTATCTCTTACTATTATGTGCTAATATTCTATGACATTGGATTGAGGAAGATACATGTTAAACTTTGACAGTAAAGCATTAATGAAATTATGTAATAGACATTGTGTACAAATGGGAGGCCACATTAATTATAGCCATTTAAAAAAAAAAATCAAGTTTATACCAAATGAAGTATATTTCATTGTATATATGCATGTAGTTTTTAACTACATATAAAGTAATGTCTCACTGGTCGGTACACATTTGCATAGAAACATTTAAAATCTTTTTAGAATCATTTTCTTTATTGCAGTGTTATTCACTAATAATTATTTGATTCTATAATGAAAATATTTGATTGAATTAATTATAATAATTATTGTTTTATACTGAAATAATTCTATAATTATATTGAAAAAATTATACTCAAAGGCAAAAGTTATTGTGGCATGGATTGTTTGGAGTGATAAACTTAATAAATTTGTGAATGGATTTAAGGATATGAACCAGAGAAAATGTGCATGAAACAGCTCAAAGAAATGCAACCATGCAGTTGTTGCAGCAATTGCATGCTTTGTGCAAGAAACATGGAATATCCTGGAGAAATGCTGTCTAGTGTTCACCATACAAGACTAGACATTCAGTTGCAAATTATTGCCACTCTGTGCAGCCTTTAGAACTCCAGAAGTAAAAAACCCACCATTAGTGAAGTCTGATTCAATTTTGTCATACCATAAATTATCTTTGTCTTTTGTGTGTCTTTTGCCTTTTAGTATATTATTATTTTGTGAAATCTCTGCTGGATTTTCTTAAGGAAAACATAAAAGACCTTTTAATTATAGATGTATCTCAATTTAAAATGTTTTTATGAAAACAAATTTTTAGTTAGTCATATTATAAATTTTAGTAAATGTGGTCCACCACATTCTATATTATTCAATCATAAACACAAATAAAAATAAATATAAAAAATTATATCTTGTAAATGACACTTTTTTTACACCAAAACATTACAATAAAAAATCTATGAAATCAAACTGAACACTGAGCACAAAACACAGAACTTGACAAAATATAAAGCACCTTTTTTTTCATAATCGTGTAACAAGTAAAAAAAAAGCTCAAAATAGCAAAGAACTCAAAGACTTGTATGCAGACTACATTTTCACCAAATATTTTATTTAATTTGCTGATACAGACAGATCATAGCTATTTGGTAAATCTGTTTAGTTTCAAATGTATAGGCTTGTAAGTAGCATGGTCAATATAATGCATTCAGAGGAATGCCATTCAATTTCTTGTAGGGCATGAATGGAGTCAGTTTCAAAATCCTTTGCAATTCAGAATTCAAACTGAAGGCTTTACAAATAATTGTTCAATTAAAATGTAACAAAAGGTGCATTAAAAACACCACATTTGCATACAGTCCTGTTGTACATATTAGGTTTTTCTAAGTAGATGACTTTAATAATGCTGAAAATACTGAGACAAAATAGTCTTATCTGAATGTGTATCACAAAGCACTAGTTGAAATGCAATTTAACATTCTAAATACATTAGCAATACAATGCACAAATAACTGCATCTAACATTTTCAGTTTAGATATATGAAGTTTATAAAGTAAAAGCATGTGTGTACTGAAACACCATATAACAATATACACCAGATATATTAAAACATTTTCTCTGTTTATTAGTAAGTTTAAAAGCTGAACTATTTATATTATATTATTTATGTCTTATGACTAAACTGTATCATAGTGAACTTTAATGTCCATTCTATGTGACAATGAAAAGCAACACGTGGCTTATTAAAACCTGTACATATTCAAATGTATGCCCAAATAAGGAGTCTGAAGTGGATGTTTGGGAATATCACTCTAATTCACATCCATAGTCATGTATCAAAGTTTACACAGCTGGGATTAATTTTAAAAACATACCAGAAATTAACAGATGGCAACTCAGCCATGACTTGAAGAAAACTGGAATGTGTTTTGGCAACACACTACATACGCATTACACATGATGCACAATTGTCAAAAGTTGTCTAAAATACTAATCTAAATTATACCCACCATGTATCTTGTAACAGGTCATCATAATGTCAATAAACTGTTCAAATGTTCATTTGACAGATTTTCATAAATCAATTGCAATAACCGAAATCATGGTGTAGGATCATTTTGATGTAGTACAACCACATCAAACTGAAATATTGTTGTTTCTATAAACTGTGCATTTTTAAGTTGCACTTATATATTTTTGAGGTTAAAAACAAATGTCAGTTATAAAATAAGGAATACATCAATGGAAAAAATATTGATTTCAAATGCTAAGTGTGACACTTAGTTTAAAATTGTGTATTATTAAATATATATATAATGTCTGTAATAGTGAGCAAACATGTAGTTTAGTGAGTGGAGTCTATAATGAGCAAATTAAATAGAGAATATTGTTAACAAGTATATACCTTTTATATAATAACAATCACAACAAACTATTTGCCACTGTACAGAATATACAGATAAGAAATATTTGATAAAAGTAACAATTTTCCATAAAATAATAACATTACATGCTGCGATTGTCTGTCAATCCTAGCTTGAACACCACTTTCTCCAAGTTTAATCAGAACAGTCAACCATTCATAATTATATCATCATACACCTGAATACTGTTCTAGCACTGAACAATAGTTCACAAAAGTAATAAAATGTGTTTTTGCATTGTATTTTATTGTGCTGTGCGTATGTTACTGCAAGCAATTAAAGTCTCTCAATACTGAATCAGTATGAATTCAATGCCATTATCGTATTATAAAAAAGCATTTTTGAAGACTTAAGTGTTCCAGTCCGGAGAAAATATATTAGAAAATAAATGTTAACACATGTGAATTTAGTTTTTAGTAAATATATAATCATGACATTTCCATTCCAATTCATTACAAATTAACATCATCCCATTGGTCCAGCCATATAGCAATGTAAGTTTATGAATAAAAATTTTTTTTATTCAAAATGAAATATGAACTTTTAGTAGTATAATTAATAAGAAAGTTTAAATTTAATTATATGGATTGTCTGTTAATTCTTTTACTTTCATATGGTTATGAACAAAGAAAAAAACATTTGTGAACTTAAGTTTGCAGAAGATTTATTTTTCACACCCTGATGAATCTAAACGAAAGAACAGACAATCCTTAATTAAATATTAACTTCCATATAAATACAAAAACAGCTTTTCTATCGTCAGAATTCTGAACAAAAATATAACTGACAATGTGCTTACCATACTGAATATACTACATGTCATATCTGATAAAAAAAAAAGTTTAATTGCACGTAACATCCTTCCAGTAGAGATTTTAATACTCAAACTGGGACACTGTTCCCTACCATATAACAAAACAATCGGCATTAAAGACTTAATTACTACTCTAAATGTAGAGTATAGCAACTCCATCAAGGAGATTAGAGTAACTGCATGTATAACACTGTTACAATACACTAAAATATATAGATTAGTATACAAGCTTCTGTGTCATACTGATTTTAAGGAACAAGTGTCACAATTATTATATTATCCAAGCGAGAGTGAGGGTAATACATGAATCCTGACAGAAGTTTCGTAAAATCAGTATGAAACACACGCGAGTGAAATTATTTCTTTATCATTCAAAATATATATTTTATGAATAACAAGCTAGGACCATGTCAAAACGTTTCAAACGTAACTAGATAGAGACAACGAAACAATGGCATTTACACAGACCTAAGACTGGGGAAGCCACATTAACTTAAGACATTGCCTAACAAAATTACATCACACACTGTGCACGTAAAATCATTATGGGACTGGTTATATTTCCTGAATATCTTGAACTATGTGGATAAGAAACTTATATATGTACCAGTAAATATATTATATAAGTGATATATGAACATGACATAATAATCGAGCTACATAATATCTAAATTAAAACTAATGACCTAAATACCAATATGAACATTGCTGTGTATGCAACTTGATCCCTGTGAATCCTAACTCACACCTTTACATATAAAAAATTAGGTTTCATTATTTAGAATAATCGAAAACAATGTTAAGTTAAAACTTGCAGCAATTAACTTTGTAACAATAACTGGGTGAGGATGGGGGTACTTGGCATAATTCTACAACTATAAATTTAAACAAATAGCATGCAACTGAAAAGATTCAGTATTTGCAGTAATCAGAAGAAATGACCGGGAAAACACCAACATACATAACAAATGTAAGTGTAG
Source organism: Dracogyra subfuscus (assembly GCA_016106625.1). Lineage (NCBI taxonomy): Eukaryota > Metazoa > Mollusca > Gastropoda > Neomphalida > Peltospiridae > Dracogyra > Dracogyra subfuscus. The sequence continues at coordinate 8,702 of JAECMU010114519.1, forward strand.
TCTTTAAGGTCAACTTGAAACACTTTAAAATAATGAAAAATGGATATGCACTTATAAAATGACCAAACACATGACAAGCTGTGCTTTTCCACTAGGTCACATCAGTTGTCTCATAGATTCCCAATAACAACAATAATCTGCCTGTATAATAGTAATAATAATCATGTTAAATAAGATTTAATAACAGTAAATTACAAATGTAATATACAAATTATTTTGTTTAATCACACACACACACATACATATTAAAAATGACACAATATGGTTTTGTTATTTTCAATCCTCATAATTTCTTTTCAAATCTATCAGACCTTGCATTCACAACCAAAAAAGCCACTGTAACCTTGATAAACAATATTGGTATATTTACTGTGATTATGTGAGTCAAATATCTTGATAATTGTAGACATGCTTCCACCAAAGAACTGTTTAACCATGAGCAAAACCTCGGACATTGTCAGAGTTCCATACAACATCAATATAACCTATTTCAATCAAGTATTTTCCTCTTCTTTTTTTTTTCTTCTTTTTTTACATTCAGCTTTATTTCTCAGCTATTTTCCAGTTGTTGCCATACAGTCTACTCTATTTTTCAGTTGTTGCCATACAGTCTACTCTATTTTCCAGTTGTTGCCATACAGTCTACTCTATTTTTCAGTTGTTGCCATACAGTCTACTCTATTTTCCAGTTGTTGCCATACAGTATTCTCTATTTTCCAGTTGTTGCTGTACAGTCTACTCTATTTTCCAGTTGTTGTCATACAGTCTACTCTATTTTCCAGTTGCTGTCTTGCAGTCTACATTATTTCCCAATTGTTGTCTTACAGTCTACACTATTTTCCAGTGTTTCAATGTCTTACAATCTATTCTATTTCCATGAGTAAGTCGTCTCCTTCCAGCTTCATGTCTTTGGTAACGGCCAGGTTTACAACAGTGCCACTGATTGGTGCACTGACCAGCATCTCCATCTTCATTGCACTCATCACAAGGACTGGCTGACCTTTCTCAACCGTTTGACCTTCTTTGACCTTGATGTCAACCACAGTACCTGGCATTGGAGCTCCCACTGAACCTTTAACACCTTTCAGGGCTTTCGGGTGGAAATGCATCTCCTAGAAACACATAAAAGAATGGTCAATAAAACAATATTTATCACACTTATTTTGCATTTCTTTATTTTCAATGCATCTTATTGAAAAATTATGTATTGTTTTCACTGGACGCTCTATCAAAAATATATTACAGCAATTAATTTTTATCTTGTGTTCTGGATAATTTGGTATTTTATTAAATAATAAATTATCATCCCTAACAATGATTTTTCAAGTTCCAACAACTTCCCAAGACAAAATCTAGAAAAAAGCTAACATTCAGCATGTATTCTTAGCAAATTATCTGTCATTTATGATGTTAAAAAATGGGAAAGAAAAGTGATGAGCACTAACCTTGAGGGCCATATTGTCCTTGATTCTCACAGAACGTAGCTGTCCATTCAGTTCAAAGAAAACCTCTCTTTCACCATTCTTGGTGAGATCACTTACAGCCAGTGTGTTGATTGACAAGGTCTTGCCTCGCTCTATTTCGACCTACAGTTAAAAAGTTAAACTTAATTTTGTTTAATGACACAACTAGAGCACACTGATTTAGCATATTAAATGTTTTGAACAAATATGAAAATACTGTAAAACTTAAACGCTATAGCAGGAAAATGTAAGCATTAGTTTACCAGACAAAGTGTTCTGTATTTTTATTTTTTTTTACTTGTATATGTGTATTTTGTACTGATTTATGTAAGTAATATTTGTTTTAAATCCCACATAGATTTAACATTTGTTTTAACTATTCATCTTAGCCACGTTTTATGGATGTGTACTTGAACACATCAGTCAAAACATTATCACTATCAAATAATAAATGGTTTGAGATGATTAAGCAAATCCAACACCCAAACAGGTTTAACATGCCAATATCCATGCACAGCTACAATGAATGCTTTAGATCATAGTCTGCATCGCGCTTTGTGTCCATCATCAGGCAAACACAAAAGCCAGTCCTTGTAATCCTCAATTTTCAACCAGATATCATTAAATTTACACTTGCCTGGCATGTTGAAAGAATTTTCATGATCAATTTAATAATCAAACAATGGGTAACGACCACATGTGTACATGCATAAATACTCTGACCTAATCAGAGAGCAGTCTTTGTGAATATTTAATTTCCATGGACAGCCGAAGCACATATTTGACGGGAATGACAAAGATATTTTGACGCATAAATAAACCTATGGAAGAAATTCAATTTTTTATACTAAAGCTAGAAAAGACATGTTTCCTTTTTTTCAGTAGTGAAAAATAGAATTCAAGGACTTTTCAAGCACTTCCAAGCACCTATGTAAACCCTGCATACAGCAATTGGTGTAAAATATCAAAATTACAGTCACCATACTTTTAAAATAATTCTGTATTCAGTAGGCTTATTGTTTTTCGGAGTCACCCAAAATAACATTTAAATACTATTATTACAATATAACATTTACATACTATTATTACAATATAACATTTACATACTATTATTACAACAAGGGCAACTCTTATCTATATACAATAATAATACTAGTGTCTTATAAAAAGGGGACTTTTTTTCAAGTGTGCTATATTAGTATTAAACTGATAAACTCTATGGTGGAAGAATAATAATTATATTATGTCAATATATTATCATAGTTAATAATTTAAAATGTAAATATAGATATATATTGACATTATAGCACAGACTTTTGGGCAACATCGAGAACTACTGACAAGTACTGATCTAACAGCCCACCTCAAATTCTTGAGCAACTTTTGGTCCAACTAGAAACAGCTTAGTGTCAAGACAGTCCACTGGGCCGTAAGAGCTCTTGAAGTCCAAGTATTCATCAGTCACTTTGGGATAGAGGGCAGCACTCATGACATCCACTTCTCGCACATTGCCGTGCTTTTCCTTCAATTCTGCTTTCAGCTGCTCAAAGTCCAGAGGTGGCATTGTAGCACCAGGGCGACCCTCATAAACCTTGGCTCCCTTCAATACCTTTATAACAGAGAAACAGTGGTTAAGAAAACAAGAAACAAAGGAAATCCAGAAACAATTTTATAACTTACAATTTGGAATATATTTAACTCATTATATTATAATAGTTATTATATCAGTTATATTATAACTTATTATATTAGTTATATTATAACTTATTATATTAGGTATATTATAACTTATTATATTAGTTATATTATAACTTATTATATTTGGTATATTATAACTTATTATATTAATTATATTATAATTTACAATCTGGATTATATTTAACCACATTTGTATCAAGCATTATTCATTATATCTCAATCTTACATTACCTAACCACATTACGTTTTTATTTTGTATCATGCATTATTCCAACCATATTTGAATTATGCAATATCATTCTGTGTTATGCTTTATTTATGCACTCATTTTATGTATAATGTCTGTCTCATGAAATCTAATTGAAATTGAAAATCATGGCTTTAAACATTGTTGAAAAAAAGGCCAGAAGAAATAACTGATGTTCATATTTACTAACTATCCTGCATGTGGATAACAGCAATAAGACCTATGGTGCAACATTATCAGAACAAATACATACATGATGCCCATACCTCACTTTTCTCAATATGTCGACACATATCACAGTAAATAACCTGATAAAAAGCAAACATTTAAAAAAAAAAA
>JAECMU010114519.1:12481-30707 GCA_016106625.1 Dracogyra subfuscus
AAAAAAAAAAAAAAAAAAAAAAAAAAAAGGAAAAGAAAAAAGAAGAGTTAGTAGAAGAACTTATAGTTCTTCCCACAGTGAAAACCTTTTTTTATACTATGGAATTTACTAGAAGTTATTTATTTACAATTGTTTTAACTATATCATGCAGCATAAATATGCTTATTGACCTGTTGCTAGAACATCTTCGTGTTTCCCCATGTCTATTAATTGACTGGAACAAGCCCAATGATCTAATGTTTATTTAACACAAAAATGTACCCATCTAAACTGAATGGTGGATGAATAATCTTGTGCCATTGTGTTTATTTAATAAAAGTTGTACCTCAAAAATGACACTATCCTGCAGGGAGAGGTCATTATTTATATCAGCTAAATAAACAGGTAATGTGATAAGCACATGATCCGGGTTAGCTGTTAAGTCTATATTTATCAACAGTAGCTTATTTATCAACCTTAGCTTGTGTTGCGGTTCTTACTAATGTCAATTAAGCAATCAAAATTAAATGGAAAGGTATAATATTTGTTTTAAAATAACTAAAGTACACAGTATTCAATAAAATTATTAGGTGCTTTGTTATTATAAAATTATTTCAGTTTTGAACATGATTCATTGACATTTTGTTGGCCGCATCCCAGTGATTTAATGCTAACCCTGCCTACTGCCAACTTTTTTCAAGTACCATTTGTATCTGTTTAAATGCCAAAGTCCTTTCTGAACCAAACTCCATTTAGTCATTATATCCCCTTGATAATACCACCAACAGTGCTGTCAGAAGTCAACCATAGTGATGAACTTGACCTGCTGATTGGTGAAAATCTAACACCGATGTCCTAATATACAGTAAATGTGCCTTGTGTTATTGAGTGACAATTAGCAGCAATAGCTTTGGGTAGTCACAGTATTCACAGCAACATTTTGACGTACTGTGTTTATAAATATATAAAATATTTGATAATTTCTTACCAGGTTGTTATTTTTATTTTATTTGTATTACTGTATGTTAATGTTATTTAAAACATGTCATTCTGTTGACATTTAGCATCTTCAGTAAAGTATGTTGGGTAGTAAACCCAAGGCATCTTACTATACCAAGAACACAAAGCCAAAATTGCACCGACACATTAAACTGAGGTTATACTGGAGTTATTTTCCCAATTACTTTTTCTATATTTAATAATGAACAGAATGCAACACAAACATTTACCTCAATCCAAACCCCTGTAAACTGAGTGAGTACCCATCCAAATACATCCCCGCCCCCCCCCAATTTTCTGGGGGGTTTTGTGGGTTTTGTGGGGTGTTTTTTACATATGGCTCAATTTGGCCCATAGTCTATTCTGACTTCTCACAAAAATGTTTTTGTAAATAATTTGAGTTCAGCTAAATGTAAAAGTGTTTTGGAAATTAAAAAAAGAAAGACTATTTTGTGTGCAAGTTAGAAAATAAATAATTTGTAGTAAATTCCATAGTATGAAAAAAGGCTTGTGTGGAAAGAACCATAGATGGGCGTTACAACATCATAAAAGGTAGTTCTACAGGTATACTATAATAACATACATGATTAATAACGGACAACAGCAATATTATTTCAACATCTGGCTGACAGGCACAGTTTCATTTTTGACAGGCTCATATTTACCGATATACATGCAGGTCATTTTGACAGGCACCACTAAACATTTTATTTCCAGGCCTGAAAGACCATAAGTACCTTTGTTCTGAGTGGTTCTGGGAATCCTCCAGGAGGCTGACCCAGCATTCCCTGGAAGTATTCCACCACGGACAGAGGCAGAGACAACTCTTCAGCTCGGTCTTCAACCATCTTGGCCGTCAGTTTGTTCTGGACCATGAACTGAGCCAGATCTCCAACAACCTTTGATGACGGTGTAACCTGAAATAACATGGGTAATCACACTTATAAGTTTGTTTTGTTTAACAACACCACTTGAGCACATTGATATTTAATCATTGGCTATTGAATGTCCAGACATACAGTCTTAGAGAGGAAACCCACTACATTTTTCCATTAGTAGCAAGGGATCTTTTATATGCATCATCCCACAGACTGGATAGCACATACCACGGCCTTTGATATACCAAATGTGGTAAAACAAGACATAGCATACCAGACCCATCATCACATATAGTTGACATAGCTATAATCTAGTATGTGGAATCTGTGTCATTGTAATAGTTTTTTCAAGATTTTTGTCTGGACAAAATGTTGTGGAAATCTATCAGTAAATAAAAGTAGGACAGTAATTTATTGTAGTTGTTCACAATGTCATTCAGACTTTAGTAAAGTTATCATACCCTCAAACTTTTCTCAATATGCTGACAAATTTGTGAACACCTTATAAGATTGTAACAGTCTTACTCCACTTCATGGATAAGCCAACCTCCTAACGTAATCCTCAATATTGCGTGCAAAACTACCGGCCTCATTCTGTAAGCTATGGAAGGTTGTAGGAGTCATATCCAATGATAAAAGTGGAATACAAGAGTGTTTTCAATCAGGATTTCATACACCTACCTATGGCCTCTAGATATTCATTATCTGAATACATTTTCAGGAAGATATTTCTAGTCTTAAAAATGTGGTTTATACATGGCAACATGTGGTACAGAGGATCGGATGAAAACATATTTCAAACAAAGCATTTGTTAACAGTGGTTAGAAAACAACAGTACTATTTATGAATAGTCAATATAAATAAAAATAACAAAATTGATCTAAATTTGATTAAACTAAAAGAAAATTAAATATCAGCACCTTTGGTATGTCTCCAAGAAGCTGGTTTGCAACGACGTATGTTTTCTTGATGTCTTCAAACTGGTCGGCAAGACCCAGACTGAAGGCTTGGAACTGCAGGTTGGTGTACTGTCCACCTATTGACGATTAACAAAAACAAATATATAATATATATATTATTCAATATATCATACTGCACATGAACATGTATATGCACATGTATTTCTTCATGTGTGTGGCTGCATGCGCATGTGGGTGTATGCACATTTGTGGGTGCAATAATGTGCATGTATTTGTACATGCACAGAGTTTGTGTTCATGAATGCAGCATTCAGTTTTATTTTATCCAGCTATCATTTCCATCTACTTTATTTTCTTGCTGTTTTCCAGAACAATAACAAGCCTATCAACTGGCTCAATGCCAATATGAGTTATATTAAATTCAACAAATATATTTAAATGGTCAAATTTGCCACTTTACCCTGATGAACAATCTGCTTATAAGAAAATGTGTTCACTTGAAGATGAGTGATGGCATAAAATCAGTTCACAGACCGATATATGAGACAAGAAAACATGTCTAACTCACCGGGTATTTCATTTTTGTAGATGTCAGCATTTCCACTCTTCATTGTCACTGTACATTCAAATGGAGCGTACAGATTCCGGGCTTGTTCCCAGTAGGCAGAATAGCTGGATACATTCTCCAGAGAGAGCCCTACATTAATGTAACAAATATGTGGCAGCATTATGATTTGTTTGCTAGTCAAAAGAAAACTGCATAATCTAAAACTTGTTACAAAATGGTTTTAATAGGAAACTGCATCACATATCCTACCTCCAATACTGCTAAATTGTCTTGAAACATTTTTACATGCTCACATGAATTAGGTTAAAAAACAAAAAACACACAATCAAATGAAAAGAGAACAAGAGTCAATAGGTGCTTATAAACATAAAATGTCACAAAGTTAATTTTATTCACAAACTATTTCAGCAAAAATATGACTTTTTAAAACTTGATCAACTGAAATCAAGTTGGACAGAACACAGGCTGTCCAGCACACCCTTATGAAAATGTAGGAAAAAGTAGGATAAAAGTAGGACTGAAACAGTACGTAGCAGTACGTGTAAATCACCATGAAAGGTAAACTTGATCTGTAACTGAACATGAAAAAGCTATACACAAAATTTTAGATCAATATCTTGAGGCATTGCAAAAAAAAAAAAAGGAGGTATATTGAAGAAAAAGTAGGAAAATTAGGACGAAGACCAAAAGGTAGGAAAAGTAGGATCGCTGGACAGCCTACAACAGAACTGATTAAAAAAATAATGGTGTTGATACTAAGAATGAAAGGAAAAATAAGAGGTAACATGACTAGAAGCTTGATTCACCAATACCAATGACAAATTAAATTTCTTCTTGTGCTTTTGTTGGAATTTTAATACCATCCAACATGAAGGTTAGGATAGTATTATGAAAATAACACTTTATTTAACATACAAAATATGAGCACAGTGAAATCTGTGTAAACTGGACCTTGAAGAAACTGAAGGAAAGGAAGGAAGGAAGGAAATGTTTTATTTAACAACTCATTCAACACATTGTATTTATGGTTATATAGCGTCAGACATATGGTTAAGGACCACACATATATTGAGACAGGAAACACGCTGTCACCACTTCATGGGTTACTTTTCGATAAGTAGCAAGGGATCTTTTATATGTACCATCCCACAGGCAGGATAGCACATACCACAGCCTTAATACACTAGTTGTGGTGCACTGGCTGAAATGAGAAATAGCCCAATGGGCTCACCAATAGGGATCGATCCCACACCAACCGAGCATTGAGAGAACGCTGTACCACTGGGCTACATCCTGCCCCTACTGGACACTGAATCCATCATTCGAATTTTGGTTCCATGAATTATGGTCAGGAAGTACTTGTTTTTAATATATACAAACCTGTGTCAAATTCTGTATTCTCTGTGGCAGCTACAACAGCTCCCATACTGGGCTGTGACGTCATCCCTGACATGGAGTCCACAGCTACATCAACCACATCGGCACCGGCATAAGCAGCAGCAAGCATCGATGCCACCCCAGCTCCAGCGGTGTCGTGGGTGTGGACGTGTATGGGAATGTCAGGATATTTGTCCCTGATTGAGCTAATCAAATACTCCGCTGCTTTAGGCTTCAGTAGGCCAGCCATGTCCTGAAAACAAGTTTAATACAAATTTGTCTGACTGTTCAAAATATTTATAGGATATTAAACAAACTTCCATTTTGTATCTGTTTATGTCCCAAGTGAAATAATGTTCAATTGTCATAAGCTTTAGCAAAGAACAATGATATTTTTTTCATGAGACGCATAAACTGATACGAAATGGTAACAAATTTAATATCCAATTTATTACCCATAATCGATTTCAGTTTATATCACTGAACTCATTTGATTAATATTCCGTAGGTCAAAGTGCACCAATTGGATGACAACATCATATGATGTCGAAGTGTTACGTCTTATTTGATATGAACCATGATACTTTTAACCATGTGGGTAATGAATTTCCATATAAACTTACTAAAATATGACAAAAATACTTTTGTAAGCTATAAAGAACGTGACATATGGAAAGATTTTCAAAACGTGTTATTAATGTAAACAGAATTCCAAAGCATAATATTGTTGTTTTTCCTTCTATATATGATTTTACAATTATTTTACGTATATTATACAGTGGTTGCATGGTTTAAAAAAAAATCATTTTCAAATTGTTTTATGATTTATAAAACCTGTAAAATAATCATTTTTAAAAATCTAGTATTTTAATGTCATTGTATTAATAAATCTCAAAGCTATAAATTTTCTAGCAGTAAATGTTTTTATTTAACATATTTTTGAAATGTTACCTTGATGGACAGAATGTGTGTGCCGGCTTTGATAAGTTCGTCTGTGAGCTTCATGTAGTAATCTATGTCATACTTCTTCCTGGTTGAATCAGAGACATCACCAGTGTAGGAAATTGCTGCTTCTACAACACCACCTATAAAACATATACATATTGTCACATTCTATTATTTTCCATGCTGTATTTTAACAATTTAGTTTCATCATGTGATATAATGCTATCTAGACTTATGTTGATTACATACCTGCAGTGCCAACAGCCTCAATACCAACCAATATGTTTGGAAGGTAGTTGAGAGAGTCAAAGATGCGGAAGATGTCCATGCCATGTTTCACAGCCAAAGCACAGAAGCTAAAACACAATAAATCCTAAATGTTCAGTGAAAGAGTAATATACAATTTATTACCATTTTATGAAATTTGTTTTAATACAAAGCACCATTAACTTATAAATACATAATATTTAATTTTTAGTACTGGTTTTATTATATTCATTAAAATAAATATGAAAGAAAGAATGAAATGGGATAGCATAATACAGTTCTGAAGATAATTAGCATTACTAATTATGTAAATAAGCCCAAACATACGCAAAGACAACATTGTCCGGATAATTTGTATAGCCAACAGCATTGGCTCCTCTCAGCAACATCTGGAATGGAATGTTTGGAATTTTCTTGCGGAGAGTGTCCAGACGATCCCAAGGACATTCATGCAAAAACCTCAAAGCAACATCAAATGTGGCTCCTGTAATAAAAACATTAAAAGTTCTATTTAAAAAGGTTTATGCTTGATTTTAACTGTTTGATAATATACACACAAACGTGTGCGCGCACACACACACACACACACACACACATATATAAAGAATATAAAATGTATTATGTGAGCTTGTGGCAAGCATAATACATTATTTGTATTTCTAATATATATCATATTAATGATACCGAAACACATGAGGGTAATAATCTCATTATTATATAATCTGAAGCTTAATTAATTAATCTATGAATTAAACCCAATGTGTTTTACTTGTATCAAAATAAAACATGCTATATTATGGCAATGTTTTTACTTTTTTGGACACAGTATGGTTCTAATATCAGTTATAGTAACACCAGTGAACTTACCATGATATAATACTTTATTATCCATATGGTTCAACATAACCGAGTTAATAATAATCATACGAAGCACACGTGTAATAACAAGTATTATTATCCATATGGTTCAACATAACCGAGTTAATAATAATCATACGAAGCACACATGTAATAACAAGTGTAATGACTTAATTCTGGGAAGCGACGTCATAACATGAAGTTGCTTCTCCAGTCCTAGCTCGACTGTGTATTTCAAATATGATGTCATTTTGTCCTCTCCTTCTAGTTGTGGCTGACACATTTTGATTGGGTCTTGTTATTCATAAAGAAAACAATAATAATAATACGGATAATAAAGAAATGATACACTCGCGTGCGAGTTGTACTGATTTTATGAAACTCGCTCTCACTCAGGCAATACAAAAATCCTGACACTTGTTTCGTAAAATCAATATGACACACAAGCTCGTATATATTTTAAGGTTAATTAAAAGTAGTATGTTATGGGAAATTAATTCATGTTTAACATGCAATATATATTTTGACTGAAAAATTAATTAATGTTTTACATATCCTATTGACTATTCAAAACATACCTCCCCAATCTTCCAAACTGTACAGGTTGCTGAAGTGAAATGCTGTGAATGGTGAAATGCGTTTCATGTCATACGTGCGAACACGTGTTGCCAGCAGAGACTGGTGTGCGTCACGGAAGGTTGTGTCCATCAGAAGTAAGCCTTTGTGTTCTCGGACCTTCTTCGCAAAGCCCTCGGGTCCTTCCTTCAGCAAAACATCACGCCATCCTGGGGGGGGTTTCACTGCTGAAAGGGGACAAACAGTTCGGTAAACTATAGTAAGTGTAAGATACATTAAGAAATAAATAATGAATTATGCAATAACCATTCATATATCATATAGTGGTTTCCATCAACTGATGTGTGTGTGTGTGTGTTTCAGAAATGAAACAACATATTTTGAAAGGATACATCTATATAAACTTGTATCAATCAATGTGCATATAAATCTATACAAACTTATATCAATCAATGTACTTATATGCTTTAATAACTATAATAAGCAATTACACATGCACAGAATTATGTTTCTAGAATATTAAACGATCTTCCATTTCATAACATGTTTATGTCACGATTGAAATAGTTTTCACAAGCTTTAGCAAAGAACAATGAAAATTATTTCACAAGGGACCTAAAGATGATACAAAATGGTAGTGAGTTTAATATCTTATTTACCACCCATAATCGATCTTAGTTTATATCACTCAACAAATTTGGTTAACATACGTGTAAGAATGTAGTGTGTCAATTGATGACATCAAAGTGTTACATCACTTTAATATGTACCAAAATATGTTTAACCATATGGGTAATAATACACTTCATGTAATCTAATGCATTCACAAACACACAAATACACACACATACAGACACAAGCATGCATATAAAAAAAAACCTGATACATAGTGCTAACCCTAAAACCTGGAGTCTCAGTAAACCAGAATTCTCTCAAAATTCTACTTCATATTTTGCATATAACGCAAAATCTGATTGGCTTATCAACCCCATTTGCGGCAGTATAACAAGCATTAACCTGTTGGAAATCCAATCCCAATGTACTTATTTAGTGTAAATTGTACCTCTGAAAACTGGACAATCAGACCAATATCGGTCATCAAACTGCCACTATCTTGCTTCAAATATAGTAAAAACGCCTCTGTAAACCAGATACATGTATACTTGAATATCAAACATTTTGTTTACTTGGTCCCTTGGATGTCTGGTTAAAGAGGTTTCACTGTTTAATAAAAAATGTATACATGTACAATACATAAATATATGAATCATTAAATTAAACAAGAGTACCTGTGATGTATATGATACGCCCATCAGGAGTTTGATGGAAAACCATATGATGTTCAGAATATAGACAAATTATTTGATTTATTTGTATCACTGAGACCTAATAATTGTGTGACACACCACCATCCCAAGTTGTTTGATTCAAGACATGGTTGGACAAGAATTTACTGTTATGTGCAGTAGACCATGAAAAGTAGGTCACAGTGGCCTAGTAATAGTAAGCGTCACACGGCCATCCCAGGTTGTTCCTACATTTGAGGTTTGATGATCCTGTATGCATCTGTATGTACCCGGTAAGATATGGTCCGGACAAGAAAAAGTTAACACAGACAGACATATAGATTGACAGATGAATGGACAATGCCATACCATAATATGACCTATCATAGACAGGCATATAAAAACAGTCAGAATATAGGACAACCCAATAATTCCCCCCAATCCCATATTGTCATAGAATTTCCATCCAGTTACATAATAATCCAACCTGTTTTAAAAGCAAATGTGCATTTTATACAACTTAACTATAAAGACAAATGTTATAAATTTCAACAACAATTCAATATTTATTCATCAGATAATGAAACCAAAGATATTAAAGGGACATTCCTGAGTTTGCTGCAATTATTAAGATGTTATCGACTAACAAAGACTTTTTAACAATTGTAATGACATATCAGCTATATTTTTCAGCACAAAATATTAGTGGCTGTATATTAAACATGTTTTTGATCGGTTTAATATTTATACTAGGTTAAATTTATTTTATATCGTAAAATATTATTTTGTCGTACGTACAAAATTATTTGTAGGCTTCTTACAAATATTAAGAATACCAGAAACACATTAAATATACAGACACTGATATTCTAAACAAGAAAATAGATTTACTATGGAAGTTTAATCATAGAAATATTTTATTAGTTAGAAACATCTTACAATGCAGAAAATTCAGGAATGTTCTTTTAAAATGACTGTAAAATGTTTCTGAATAACAGTTCTTTTGGCAACTAAAATTGTATATTAAATTTTAAAAACTGTTCTTAATACCAGTGTCTGTATATCCAAAGTCTTTATAATTGTGTGTTAATGTTTGTAGCAGACATTTTTCATTTTATTTCATAATATATATGTATATATTTTTTTATAAAATTAATAGAAGGTAAAATCTAATTTCAGTTATGGTACTACAAACATTGGCAACACACACCTTATATTTTAAACAACAAAATATCTTTAATATATAATTTCAGCCATCTATAAAGCTTTGTATGTTGTGAACATGTTACAATGGCAATCAACTCAGGATTGTCCCTTTAATTATACTGCAGATACTACTGTTTCTTTCATATATGTAATTTGTCAAATTATAGAATAAATGAAGGCATATACAGTCAAACCTGTACTCAGCGGTCACCTGCCTTAAGCGGACACTTTTTTCCATCCCAAACAATTTAAAATGTAAATGCACCTATAATAAGTGGTCACCTGTCTAATGTGGCCAACAGCCACCTAAATTGGATCCCAAATTGCTAAAATACCTGTATTAAGTGATGTTTTACTCTTATATAAAAGGGATATTTTTTAGCAATAGTGATAAGGTGCAGCAAATAACCGATCTTCATACCTTCAGGAATACTAGTATCCATTCAGTCCCAACATCTCTACTGTGCATCAATTAAGAAAGTATGACTGGAATGCATCTAATTGCCTTTGACATGTGTAGATTCACTTACTATGACAATACACCATGTGAAGTAGGAATTAAATATTTAAATGGAAAAAGAAAACAAACTGGTTAAGAACGGTTGATTTAATACATTCCATTTGCATTATTTCTGAAGGAGAAATGTCATAAGTTTATTTATAGTCAACTGTAAATCACACATCCATTGATTAGCAGTACAGACGGTAAAACAACTTTAACAAGAAACAACAACAAATGTTTTAAAGATTATATATGAGGCAAACTGTTCTCAGCGGCCACCTGTTTTAAGTGGCCACTTTTATCAATTCCCCTATGTGACTGCTTAAGACAGGTTTGACTGTACTACAAAAATCTTTGTTACAATCTCAGTTTATCACTTTAGGTAGTTTTGTTGTGGCATTAAATTTATCGATATTTATATATAAATATTTTAGATTCTCATTGATATTTTAATTCAGAACTGGCATGCATGTATGTATTCTTGTATGTATGTACACATTTTTAAAATACCCAGTCATAATAATAATACACCACCAACACTAATAATATCTAAATACAAACTCATTATTTAATAATGTAGCTAATTTATTGATTTGGTGATATATACTACAATATTATGTGTGCTATTAAATATTCTAAAGGTACTATTGTTGTGCTGTCAAATATTTTAAACCCAGATTAAATTACATTTATTTACTACTGTTTTCACTGAGTAACATTAGTACTGGGTTTTACATACACTGGCAAAAGTTATTTATTTTAAGATATGATCAGGGTCTGTTGATTTACATGCTAGTTTTGGTAATTGGTATGCAAGTACATGTATTATATTTTAATGCATCACAGACATCACATTTTATTGCATCACAGACATCACATTTTATTGCATCACAGACATCACATTTTAATGCATCACAGACATCACATTTTAATGCATCACAGACATCACATTTTATGCCAAAAAGCAGGGCACATACAGTGACATGCAACAGTAATTTGATGACATATGACAATGAATCAATGAATTAAAATTTAAGGTTTGAGATCTTGCTTAGAAAGACATGTAACATATTTTTGAATGCATGGTGCTGATCATGAAGCTAGTAATGAAAAATGAAAATAGCAGTTAATCATACAAATAACTCAGTAGTTGCTACTCTTAATAAAGGCTGCATGGACAATGTAACCAAAGCATTGTTACCAGTGCACACCAGTTGCACAGGCATTATTACCAGGGCACACCAGTTGCAGAGGCATTGTTATCAGGACACAGGCACTGTTACCAGGGCACACCAATTGCAAAGGCAATATTACCAGTGCACAAGCCAATTGGACAAATACATGTATATTAACCATGGCATATTATAATAGCATATGACATGGAAATGCTATAATCATGGTACAATTTGTACAGCTGAAAAGAAATATTGTGCAGGAACTACCAATAACCATTGTCAAAAGCAATAAAAACTAGAAAAACTAGGTGCAAAGGAACATGTAATCTTAATTAAAGTACAGCTCTAGAAGCTGTGTTAGTCAGTTTACTGCAGGTTCAAACTTCAAGGCAATTTGAACCAGAGCACAGAGGCTGCAAATACAATGTTAACCAGATCACACTAGATGCCAAGGCAATTGGAACCAGAGCATGCTAGTTGCAAAGGCAATGTTATAACCAGATATTAACTAGATACATGTAGATGGGAGAAAAGCTCATAACAATGCATCAATTTTACAATAATATTGTATACCTTTAACACAAAAACCTTTTTTTTTTAAACTGAAATTTTAATTTTAAATGTAATTTTTTTAAACATGCATTGAGATGATCATTCATGGATTCAACTATAAACCAAGTTTCATTATAGTTTGTGAGATCTAGAGCTAAAGTTTAACACGGAATAAAGTGCAGAAGTTGACAATGGTGCTGCTTTGACCACCATTTATCGTCATAAAGATGAGAAAACAGAAGCAAAACAATCTAGATGCTTCAATATTAATTATTTAGATAATTAAAATGCTTCAAATTTAGTTATTTAGATCATTGGGTATTATAAGTCGGTTTACTATGATAAAAACACTATCTTTTAATTTTTAGTCCCTATCAGGATAATTAATACAGGAAAACCATTTTCTACAATTTGTATTATTAGAACTATTATAGAAAACAGTAAGTGTGGAAATAGCTTCTAGGAAAATCTTCTTTCACTGTTTGATAGTGATTATGTGAAGAAAAAAAAGTATGGTAATATATATAGTTAATGATACAGTTGTTTAAACAACATTAGGATCTCTCACATTCTGTAAGCTTTTGTAAAAAAACAAAAAACAAAGAGGAAAAACAAAACAAAAAACAATAACAAAAAACAAACATAATAAAACAAAGAAAAAACTCTATAAAAGCTGTTGACAAAGCATCACAAATAAATTAGAACATGACCAACAGGTTTCAAAAAATGTGTCTACTTACAACTCAATAAACGAAAACGTAATGACACTCGAGCATAAATGAAAACACCGGCTACTGGGTATCAAAACAACATCTAGAATGACTGACTAAAATCCAATACAGATTTTTGCCCATTCATAAAACTGATATTAAATTTGAATTTTATTTTAAAAAATGATTTCATTAAGCTTTAACTGTGCCCATGAAAGTGCTTTGTAAATCTAACTTTAAATTCTGGTCTCATATTCAGAAACAATTAGTCAAAGTATTTAACTGCCTAATCATAAGAATTTTTAAAGGCAAAAACCCTTTAAGGTAAATTGAAATTAAGTTAAAAAGGGTAAAGAATTTAAAAAAAATGTTAATGCTAAATAAATATTTTAATGTTAAGTTTGGTGTTTTTATACAATATATATATATTGTATGAAAACACCAAACATAACATTTTATTAGAATCTAAGAATGAAGCATTCTGAGGATTGGTTTTCATTAAGATATTTAATATACTATATTAAGTTTAAAAGAGGACCGTAAACAGATATTTAAAACAAAAAACTCCATCCAAAACCCACCCCAACTGGTGAATCCCCACTAATAATATTATTCTTAAATATGCACCTGCAACAGATTAATGAGAGCTGGGATTAACAAGCATTATGGATTTTACCAAGTATAATTAATAATGGCAAATAGCAACAACAATATAGCACATTTTACAGATAACTGTGATTTTAAACACAACATATAACTTGTGGTTTAAAAAAATATATATATATAATTAAAGAAGGTTGGTTAACAGTGTCAAACTACAACCATGCTATATTAAGAGTTAGATGTGTTTTATAGGATTCACGAATTACCTTTACCCTCTCCAAAAGGTGAGGCTAAATAAATAAGTACAAGATATTAAATAATGTACATATGCCAAAATGGTTTAAAAGACTTCCAAAATTCTCTCATATAAGTTGATCTACTTTTAAATAATTGATCAATACATATTTTAAAACAGAACTTAACAATCAGGTACAATAGTGCATACTTTTTAAATGAAATATTATTCAGTTTGTATCTTTTATAAATAATATTGCAAAATTATCCAGTCCTAAAATAGAAAACAGTAGTTTTGAATAGCTGGGGTGGGTGGGTGTATCTGTCAGGTGTATTCAGTGGCTGTGAAAACAAATCAAAATGTGAATCAGATTGCCTAACTGTAAATTAACTGTATGTAAACTATAAACTATCAGTCCTTTCAAGGACATATGTTATTCTACAGATACTAAATCTATTCTAAACTCTTATGGTGCATCTATTTTTAAAATAACTACCTGTAACAAATACTTGCTACATCCCTAAATAAGCTAAAAGGATTAGCTGTAGGGTACCTCTCAAAACAGATTTAATAGATAATAGACTTTTCGTATAATAGATAAATGTCAGGTCAGGTCATATGGCTTTACGTGCACATTCAGAACAAGCTGTTATAGTGCACGAGACATATGTAGCTGTTGTCCAGTTATATATTACTTCAATTGTATACTGTAGGGAAAGGTCTTAATATAGGCTATGCCTATTTACCAATCCCATCTGTTAAATATTAACAGAAATAATAATTGTTTATAAATTGTTTTTACTTTTTCTACATGCATATTCTATGAAATGTAGTGAGGGTAGATGTTTTGCTATTCATTAGTGATGCCTGCCACTGTCTAGACACCTGCACTCTCTTCCTGCACTGGGCCTATGTTGGATTTAAAACAAAGTATAATCATTCTGGTAAAGACAGAGTCATGTCTAACAAACTAGTACCAGTATTATTCATGTTTGCACTGATATAACTATTCATCCTTTGTACAGATTTTAATTTTGGTTAGCAATTTATGTAGACACAGTTTTTCACATAAATGTTGTGTTCTGTGTAACACCAATATGTTGATTATACCAGACCTGTCAACTCTCCCGATTTAAGCGGGAGTCTCCCGCTTTTTGAACCTTTCTTCTGATCTTCCGACAAAACAATAAATCTCCCAACAAAACAATAAATCTCCTGATAAAAAAAATAAAATAAAAACTTTTTTTTTTCACCGTCACTTTTCCGAAAAAAAAAATAAAGGGAAATAATTCTGAAAGGAAATTCACGGAAATTCACAAAATTTTCCGAAAACTGCTGTTTACAAAACAAAAATTGTGGGATAAAAAAACACGTGATCAGTTGTCCAGCCAATTTAACAGTTTATAAATTGGCCTGTTATTATGTTTGTTTTCATTTTAATGGCTACGAAGCATGTTGCCGCTAATTCAATAGACTGTGTAACTATCCAATTTAGTTCTAATAACGCCTCTGAATTGTAAAGTGTCTTTCCACTACTATTACGAATCTGAAGTGACAGGGATACGTGTACACGATCGACGATGCATGTTAAAATCACATGTCACGGCTAGACAACGAAAAGACCAATTAGTTATATAAACATATACATTTGTACCGGTGTCAGTTAATTTTGTATGTTTGCGCAGTAAAATGTTGGTAACAAGGGTACACTTCAGAGATTATTTTTGTACAAGTAATAAATGTGATGTTTGACATAAAGTTACTCACGGAAATGGGTATAATTCCGTTAAATTTCACTCGATGTCGTAATCACGGTAATGAGGTTTTACTTATGATTAATGGAAATACAATATTTATTGCATCATTATAATGATTTTAAATAAGTACCACACCACTGTTCCTCAAGATATAAGGTTAACAAGTAAATGTGACATTATGTAGTGTTCATATAACTTATTTTAATATATATATTTTTTTAATCTTGCGATTTTGGGTTAAATTGTGTTAATTTAAA
The DNA here is from genome assembly GCA_016106625.1 of Dracogyra subfuscus. Lineage (NCBI taxonomy): Eukaryota > Metazoa > Mollusca > Gastropoda > Neomphalida > Peltospiridae > Dracogyra > Dracogyra subfuscus. The sequence goes on from JAECMU010114519.1 coordinate 28,133, forward strand.
AAATCTCCTGCTTTTTTACAAAATCTCCTGCTTTTTCAACACACATCTCCTGCTTTCTGTTGACTAAAGGTTGACAGGTCTGTTATACACAGACATAAATACTAAATTACATTATTAACACATCCACCAGACTTATCATGACTACAAATATCCATTTTATTCAGTCTTGTGAGAATTAGCTGTCACCACAGTTTGTCTCTAATTTATTATTATGTTCATATCTAACTAAAGATGGTGCTACACGATACAAGTACCTCGAATGGAGAACAGAATATCGCGTGCACCACCTTAAAGTGGAAGCATGCTGTTCTGGGCATTCAACCAGTCTGCCAAGAGCTGTCTGTCCAGAACACAGCTATATGTTAATGGGTTAATGTTAGAAAGGTATTCTGCTGTTATCACAATGTTGAATACACAGAATTAGCAGAAAGGGATTGTTTATATAGAATTTCCAATAGACAGATTTGCACATACCATGCATGGCCTTTGATATTCAAGTCAAGGAACATAGTCATTGTCCTTTTCTCAAATCATTAGAAACAACATTAATGAAATAGGAAATTTCTGTTTGCAACATAGCCAACACCAAGAAGTTAATAAGGTCTTTAAATATTTAGATGGGGAAAACATTGTTAAATACTCAAAGCCATGAGTATTCACTTACCATTCAAGGTTTCTGAAAATAGGATCAACATTAATTTATACATAAACATATGGGACGAAATAAGAACTGTAAATTAAATAACAAGACAAAGCAAGAGTCTTTTTACCTAGCAGAAATCTAATCAGTATAATTTTAAACAGTCTGGGTAGGTCTAAAAACAGCATCACATTTAAGCACACTTCAATAACTGCAATTTCTACCTATTATCATATACCTTCACCTATAAGTTGAGGGTTTGTTTTAAGATTAAAATATTATTCTATAACTTAGGGGGTTAACTTTAAAGGGGGTCCAAAAATTGTATTTTTTGTATTGTTGAATTATCTGTGTTTAAAGAATTATCTGTGTTTCTAGATACTGTTTCTAGATGTGTTAAGTTTACAATTTTTATAACTTCAGTTTTTTTTTACATTAGATCAGTTTCGGTCATAAAATGTGTCATGGAAAAAGGAACAGATCTCACACACTAAGACAACAAACAGTCCACTTAATTAAAATAACAACCATCACTACTATCAAAACTTGTGGCCTCTGGTTATTCTAAAATCTGGTCACTGGCATTAATTTCAAAACACACCAACACATCCATGATTAATCACCTTTCACTAAAAATAGCTTAGACTGATATCTAACAGGAAGCTTTCAGTTTCACACTGTATATCATACTGTTAAATTAAATTAAGTCATTGACAAATCCAATGTTGATGCAACACAGATTGGAAATGGAATTCCGCGATCGATGTACAAACAACAGAGCCAAAGTTTACAAAATAATTTTTATGTGTTCAAATATTGTATATGTGAGCCATTTATGATTATCATTAGCTGAAAGTAAGAAATATTTTAAGATTTATTGGTTATTTTTTAATGGGTCGACTTATAAATGGGTCAATAAAAAAAAATGTTTTAAGAGCTCGAAATTAGGGACTCCAACTTATAGGCAAAGATATATGATATTGATAATGTATATTTGATCAAAACACACAATCCAAATATCATGCACACAGATTCATAGGAATATACAGTGCGTTCATCAGCAGGTGGCAGTGGCAATTTTTAATAACTATTTCTCCCGCTACTGTGTGTGTGTAACTGTTTATCATGCTCCTATACCACTAAGGTTTCGAGCATGTCTATCCAGAGCCCTGTCTCTGGAAGCCAGTGGCATGGCTCTGGACAGAAGGTATAGGTCAATTTAGATTTTAATCCAATGGGGCATGGGGCTTTAACATAACATATTTTATTTTAAATTTGTTTTGCGTCTAGACCTAAATTAAATATTTACTTTAAATATAACATTTTACATATATATCCTACCATTTTAAATGCAATTTTTGATTGGGTGTTCAAAAAGTAAAAACTTATCTTTAATTTTAATTATAGCCATGGCTAGGTTCGGGAGGTTAGGCTTCAGCCACGGGAAGTTCCCGCTACTGTCACTTATTTTTCAAGCTTACAGTTATAAACCTCTCTGCCTTTAGTAGGTATTACCACCACATTTTTTCACACAGCCCCCTATTTTCAAAATTAATGGAACACCTTGTAGCCTATAATATATTTATTAACCGTAACAGATTATGAAATTTCAATAAAAACATAAGTCACCAATTTGTATATAGGTGGTATACTCTCGAGTGCCAAATAAACATACACCTATGTTTATTAAATTTGTGAAAAAATGTCTGTGTCTACGCTTATTCAGCACCCTACGTTTATTTACAACTGAATTTTTTTTTAGCCCCCTATGCTAATTCGGCACTCAACTCTTATTACAATTCTTAATTGATTAAATGCTTACAAACAGCTTCTATTAGAAATTAGCGATAAAAAGTAGGTGTTACATCTCCCAACCACTTTCCATTTCCAGCGTGTTCTGCTAAAAGCAGGCATAGCTGATGACCAGTTATTTGT
>JAECMU010114528.1:0-10428 GCA_016106625.1 Dracogyra subfuscus
CACCCCACCCCCCCAATGGCTGCAACTTGCGTTCAATGATACTCATATTGGTCGATCTATAGCAAATCTGAAAATCATCGACATATAGCGAACAATTCACACAAGGTGTTAAACAATTGGCGATGCTGTTAATGTTCTCAAAAAATACAGTTACAGACAGGATACTATCTTGAGGCACACTCATCTCCTATCTATCTTTTAAAAATTGAGAAATAAAAAAATAGGAAGTCGACCTCTAAGGCCCATACTATGGGGGTAATTTAAAATCCCATACTTCGTAAGCTTTCTCCAAATAAAAATCCCCCACTGAAACCATGTGCTGATTATGGATGAAAGCTTCCCTATAAAGCGTTTCAAATCTAACAAGATGTTCAACTGTGCTACGTCTAGATCTGAACCCATACTGCACGTTAGTAAGCAATTTGTGAGATTCAAGATACCAGGCAAGTCGACGATTCATAATTCGTTCCATGGTTTTACAAATGCAACTTGTCAAAGCAATAAAGCAATAGGGTGATAACTAGTAGGATTAGTTGGGTCATTACCAGGCTAGGATATAGAAATGATAATGTCGATACCGAGTCAGGCAGTATCATGGAAAGTAGTGTCTCATCGGAAAACTGTAGCACAAGCCACAGAATTCCCATCCCGTGACCCGTCTGTAAACACAGGAATGTAATCACGGTACCTGTCTTTAATTTCCATGAAAAACTGTTTATAAACAACAGCTTCTGTACGATCTTTCTTCAGATACGAAAGATCAAACACAATTTTAGGTGATGTAATAATACACCAAGATGGTAAAACAAAATATGAAGGAGTTTCCAAAGTGTCAGATGTTGGAAAGCGATAAAAAACCCGGCTTAATGCGAATACCAAATGTACGAATAGCATTTGGCCTTGCAACTCCATATATTTGTTGTCAAACACTGCGTCATGTGTAGGATGTGTTGGTAATGAGTTAATCTTGGTGGCATACTACAGAGAAAGCTTTGCACGTCTAGCAACCAAACAAGGTTCGTGTGCATCAACGTACAAGCTCTCTACAGGAGATGTTCTAAACGCACCAAGACAAAGCCTAAGTCCCTGATTGTGTATAAGGATCTAGCATCTGCAAGTAAGACTTGCGTGCCGATCCATACACATTGCATCTATAATAAAGCTTTGATCTAATTAAAGATCTATACAGACGGAGCATAACCTTTCGGTCTGCTCCCCATTCTGTATTACATTCAGTGATACTCATATTGTACGATCTATAACAAATCTGAAAATCATCGACATATAACGAGCAGTCCACACCAGGTGTTAAACACTGGGTGATGCTGTTAATTTTCACAGAAAATAAAGTTACAGACAGGATACTACCTTGAGGCACACATGTCAGACAAAGTCGACCCCACCCTAACTTTAAAAGATCTATCTCTTAAAAATTGAGATATGAAAATAGGAAGTCGATCTTTAAGGCCCATGCCATGGAGGTCGTTTAAAATCCCATACTTCCACGTGGTATCGTAATCTTTCTCCAAATAATAAAAACACTGAAACTAAGTGCTTATTATGGATGAAAGCTTCCCTACAAAACGCTTCAAATCTAACAAGATGATCAACCGTGCTACGTCTAGATCTGAACACACACTGCACGTTAGTAAGCAATTTGTGAGATTCAAGATACCAGGCAAGTCGACGATTCATAATTCGTTCCATGGTTTTACAAATGCAACTTGTCAAAGCAATAAAGCAATAGGGTGATAACTAGAAGGATTAGTTGGGTCATTACCAGGCTAGGATATAGGAATGATAATGTCTTTCCTCCAATCAGAAGGAAAGTCTCCAGAAATCCAGATGTTATTTAAAATATTCAAAAGAACCATCAGAGATGATTCCGGTAAATATTTTAATAACTGATAATGAATTTCATCTGGTCCTACTGAAGTATCATAGGCTCAACGATGAGCATCCTACATTTCCTATAAAGAGAAATGCCTGCTGTATACTTCAGCATTTTCAGACTACGTTTTAGCTTTATGTAAATGCATTTGTACTGAAAGCAGAAGATCAGTTATCAAAAAAAGGTTGTCTGCCAATGCATTGGCAATGTAACAATTGACAGACAAATGATGAACTGTATTACTGTATTCTTTACCTTTTATTTTACGGATCCTATTCCAGACAGATTTCACTGATGTTTATGAGACAAAATTCTCCAAGGTGATTTCTTACTCTGTCTAATCCCTCTGCGAGCCTTAGACCTAGCAATACGAAATGCATCCAAGTTATCCCCATTAGGTTCACGTTTGAACGTCTCAAGGAGCCTGTTTCGGTATTTGAATGCATCATTGCACGTGCCATTAAACCATAGTTTATAGAAACGCTTTGGGACTGCCGAAGCCTTAGGAATAGTTTCATCTGCAATGTCCTTCAAGATGAAAGAGAACAAAGACATGGGATCATCAGCATCAGCAAATTGTTTCAGTCGAGTCCTGCACAGATACTGAAATTGACCCTAATTTTCACTCGCCAACTTCCACCTTTGAAACCTTTCAAGTGATGGAGGTCCATCATTCTCCAAAATAATTGACAATTAGGGTCTGAACCAGGAGAAATCAAGAAAGAGTGAAGGACTACAGAGGGTTAAGTCTATAGAAGTCAAAGAACCACATGCAGAATGAAAATATGTATGACTTTTATCATTAAATAAAAGCAAGTCATTTTTGAGAATTAAGTCTTCCAATTGTTTACCTCTAGTAGTTACATCCTCACATCCCCACAAAGTGTGGTGACCATTAAAATCTCCCGTATTAATAAAGTGTGCAGGTAGCTGGTTAATGAGATCTTGAAGATCCCTTGGTTTAAAATTAATACGAGATAAATACACTAAACATAGAGTAATGGTTGTATGAGCCGTGACTTTGACAGCCACAGCTTGCAAATTTGTAGTTAATGTTACTATATTCTGAGGAATGTTTTCAGTAACAGGAATGGAAATACCCCCAGATGCTCTATTTGTGGATTGTGGTTTTGAATTAAAATACTTAATTCATGAAAATTGGGCCTGAGCCCACGGCAGTTACACTGAATGACTGAGTTGGTCATCAAGGGGAAGTATGGAATTATCTGTGACTTTTCTGGAAGGAGATTAAACCCATTAAGCTAATATCAGCTCATGTTAATATTAACATAAAAATATATTATTACTAATATCTTATTCCAGCTTTCCCAGATTTATGACTCTAAATAAAATTAGTTATATATGACATGTCTATATGAGAGAGAGAGAGAGAGAGAGAGAGAGAGAGAGAGAGAGAGAGAGAGAGAGAGAGAGAGAGAGAGATATTATTACTTTCTGGCCCAAATCTAACTTTTCTTCCGACAGGAGTCTCGATAAAATCTGTCTTCGACGGCATTGTTCACTCCCACCACGCCACATTATGTTTTTAGAAACCCTAGTATATCCTGAACATGACACAAACAGGTAACAATAACATGTTGGGATTTTTTGGGGTTCCCTTTGTAATTTCCCGTCCATAAAAATCATAAATCTGACTTTTAGCTGGCAGAGTGCATAAACTAATGCATTTGTGGAATATGTATGTCGTTACGAAATGTATAGTACTATGAATTTCTACTCTGTATACTACTGATTTATAGTTGAAAGTAATTCATTATTACTTGATCACAATTAATGTAATTAAAACCCATGAATTAAACAGTAATCACAAAATGTTATTTTTCGCTATCATTCTCATTATCTTAATATTAAAAACTTTCCAATTTCTCCCACGATTCTATCTGTTTCGACCCTTTCTGTCAGTTTCCTCCAACTCTGTCTGATGAACTGTCCACACCATCGCCTACCTATCTCAACTTCCTCCACTGGTGCAGTATCTGTGTATTTCCCTGCACCCACCTGGCATCCTCGTCCTCTGTCGCTAATAAAGCTGGTCTGACCCACGGCACTAACTAACGACCGCCGGTAGTAGGGGTGCATAGTAGGTGGTTACAAGTGCCTCTTAACAATGCCAGAAGTAACTACTGAACACCCCCCGAAGTGGTCAGACTAAGCCCACAGCTTGGGGAATGGCAGGTGTGTGGCACAGATAGCCACAAGAGACAAGCACATGTTGCGGTTGGAGAGACAAGGACTGGGATGTGGAGGTGGCCAGCGAAAGAAGTTGAAAGATAAGGAGGAGTTGCCAGATTGGGAAGAAATGAGATGGAATTCAAAGGAGAGAAAGGAAAGGGGGCAGTGGGGGAAAAAATAATTAAAAACTTTATTTTTTATTTTTCAATAACCTATTTTACGTATGCTTAAACTGGAGATGGTCTCTTCTTGATTTGAAAAATCTAGTAGCTTCCCTTGTGTCGTCGGCCATACCAATTCAGTAGAAACGGATTTTATGTTAATTTCCACATACCCACTTAATAATACACCTTCAGCTGCAGATGTAGAATAAATCAGGGGGCCACATCGAGCTATCGTGCAAAAACAAATGTTTTACTTGCTCCCAAAAGATGTGGGTTTTTAAACCCACAATATCATTAGTACTATCACTGGTGAACATGAAAACCAAAGATGCTTTTTCAAAACGGATTGCTTAAATATATTAAACCATGTTTTATAACAATCAAAAAAGTAATTTTGGACAAATAACTTTTGATCGATTCCGTTTTATGCAATAAATAGTTCTTTGTTTTGTATTACATTAGTAATTATGTATATATTGAAGTAAAATATGTTTGTTTTACGTACCTTTTTTAAATTTGGTCAAATAAATATTAAAATAGAAAATTTATATACTCATGAAATCGTGTTTTTTTTCTATTTACCATTGGATCTTAAGTACCGCATGTATAGGCCTACAATTTATATGTCCTCAGTTTGATTTTGGTATTGATTCACTATGTTTCACTGACACAGTCTGGATCACGTGGCTAAGTCCGCCATTTTTAATTTAAGTTGTCTGCCATTCTTACAGAAAAATACAGATGAAATGAACAAAATTAATAATACAAGCATAATGTACTCGTCTAATTAGTTTTCATGTTCCGCCCTAAGCATTAGCGAGCTGATAAAGGTTACACTATACCAAATAAAATACCATAGGTGACAATGTTAATATATATATATATATATGCTCGAACTAAATTATCGGTCCCGTGTGTGTTATTAATTATATTTCAATCGAACTGGTGATTCACAAATATGAAATAGGAAACCACCGAAAAGGATCAACTATAGCTGCACTTGCGTAGTTGGTTATTACAACCTTCGGATTAATTATTTAGGTAGAACGAACTATAGATGAATCGAGGAATTGCAACAATAGCCACACAATACTTTCTTTATGCTGTTTGTTAAGAGACTATTGGTAATGATCTTTAAAAAACAGTAAGGTGAGGTACCTAGTTTAAGATGCTCAAATACCACAAAGGTTTCGAAAACGCTTGTCTCAGGCTTAGCAGACGCAGACGATACTGTGCTGCTTTCAGTCTGTTGATTATCTGCATAAAATATTAGATTCGTTATATACTTATAGTACTAAATGAAATATTAATGTAAATATAGACAAAAGTCCAAAATTGTTGTATTCAGAAACGGGGAAAATAAGTACTAAAGACAAATGGACTTACAATGACAATATAATCCATATGGTTGATAGTTACAATGGTAAATTTACAAAAACTCAGAATTAACTGCTTTACAAAACATAAAAAACTTGCATCATATCCACGGACTATGTAATAATGTATCACTTAGAAAGGAAACATAGTTACATGTTTTTGATACTTATATATCTGGCGTGTTAAATTATGGTTGTGAAGAAGTATGGGGTTTTGTAAAATAATATTGAATGTGAAAAAAGGTACAATGAATGCAGCTGTGTTAACATAATTAGGAAGATTGCCTCTTCATGTAGTACGTTAAGTAAGACTTGTTAAATATTGGTTGAAACTTTTATAAAAAATCAATATATGATGATATGTTAGAAAACCAGGAATCTTTTAACTGGCTACCCTATATAAAACATTTTAATTTTATTTTTATCAGCAAGTTGATAATCATGTAATATTTATAAAACGAGTTAACATGCGCCTGCCAGGCCATTGTATTCAAGAAATAGACAAACTGTTGAACAATTCACCAACTTTCACGGTGGTTAATGGCTTTGGCAGCACTCAGGTGACCTCGATGACCTGGGTTAATAGCTATAGCAGCTAGGTAACCTCGTGGGAACGCTACTTTCACGGTGGTTAATGGCTTTGGCAGCACTCAGCTGACCTCGATGACCTGGGTTAATGGCTATAGCAGCTAGGTAACCTCGTGGGAACGCTACTTTCACGGTGGTTAATGACTTTGGCAGCTCTCAACTGTCCTCGGCGACCTGAGTGATTGGGTTTGACAGCTGTCAGGTGTGGGGACGCTACTTTCACGGGGATTAATGACTGGCAGCTCTCAGCTAACCCTGGTGACCTGGGTAAATTAGTTTGACAGCCACAGAGGGTCAGGGAAAGAGGTATCGGGTTACGAGCGGCTGGTGTGAGCGTGGGAACCTGACCTCCAATCGACGGGGTTAATCGTATTGACGTGTATGTATCATGAGAACCAGATATGAGTCTTGGAGAGTGGAAAATTCCATTCCCATATAAAGTTGGAACGTCATCGATGGTGGTCATAATTTTAATGGGTTTGACAGCTGTGCACATCCGGGAAGGGAAAGAATTTGAAAAGTACCCAATATGGCGATGGTCATGAGTCATCCCAGAACGTGTTCAGACATATCTTGACGCTATAAAAGCCGATGATTCAGAACTCTCGGCATTCACTCAACGTCACAGCACGAGAGAAGACGTATACCGTTGATGATACTTACAATATATAATATTATATATATAAAATGGCATCGGAATATAACAGAAGCATTACAGAGTGTTTTGGCAAAAAATATTTTATTTTATAAAAATAAAACGAAATGCAAACTAAGTATTGACGGTAACGTCTGCATCGTGGCTAAACTGTTGAAGGGAGACATTGCCATTCACGTTCGTCAGTTTGACGAGAACCTTGGTAAACGTTTTCCCCACCAACAAAGGCGTTTCAAACGGGACACATCACAACATCTCGGTGGGAACGTCTATGTCGTTCGTAATTATGTCGGCGTGGATATTCGTCAGTGGTGGTATTCTACAATACGTAGACAATAACTAAAACCTTTCCGTCGAGACATTCAACTGACTGCCGAACAGTGGGAAAAGCTTCAGAAATGCTTTGAAACTTTGTAGGACTTTGTTTCAGAGCTGTGAGATGCCATACCGTACCACGTACGAGAAGATCACCAGAATCTGATGGGCGCCGTAGAGTGTTTGGAAAGCAACCCGAGATATTACACATGTCCAGACATGTTTGGAGTTGTGACAGAGAAAACACAGGATGTGTTTGAACATGTTATAAAACTCTTAGATTTAGAATCGACCAAAATTCATCAGTCAACCGCGGTAGAGAGAAGACGTGAGCTCCAGAGACGACATCAAGATATTCTAGAATGGCCAGCAACAGTAGCAGCATGTGTATCAGTGGTGACGATATCTTGATATGTAAATGTTCCAAAAGACACATGGTCAAATGCAAAAGTGTGATTACCAAACCAGAAGAACATTTCACGGATAACACGGACGCTGCTCACGAACCCGGTGAAATCGTGGATGAACAACCCATGGATACCAGTGAACCCATCAAAATCGTGGATGACGAACCCATGGATCAAACGGATGCTTCTTGAGAATATAAAATGGCCTATCGAGACATTACTTGCTCTGCCATCGTCCTGAAATGAGAGGTATCTACAGATGACTCGATACATTTGGTCTGTGGCCCCTCGAGATGAACCAGAGACCAAGGGAACTCGTCAAGACCGGTTTCTTCTATACGAGAGACCATGATGCCGTCGTCTGTTACTGTTGTGGACTACGCGCTTACCGATGGAAGAAAATGAACGATCTAATGCCATCAACCCAGGTTACCGAGGTAAGATGACAACTGCTAAAGCCAATAACGATGTTCACTTAGAGGTCATCCACGTCATTAGGCCACGCCCCTGTCAACTAATTAGAGCGCAGGACAGGTCATGTGACCTAGCTCATTTCAATATATGGTACTCAAGTGACCCGAGCTAACTGGATGCAACTGTACACACACACACACACACACGCACGCATACATACATAGATACATACATACATACATGGTAAAAAGTTGAATAAAATCATAATCGCAAGTTGTAAAATAATAACATGTTCAGGAGACATGAGCCCAACCATTATGTTCAAAACTTTATCCTCGATATTGCAATCGTACGTGTTGTTCGTGTGCCGCACGTGCAAGACTCGTAACCAAAGTTGCTGATCACGTGGTACAGGTGCACATGTCCTTGTTAATTTTGCAACGGAAAATGGCAGAGGCCGGTCCACTGTCTAGAAAAACAACTGATTAATTGTACACGGCTTTTACGCCATGCCACGCCTATCTGAATTTGAACGTCACCGCGCGGTCGGGATGTTCGAAACTGGAATGGCGCATGAGATCGAAACACGATACAGAATTTGTGGCGACGTTACCAACAGCAAGGCAACACCATAGACAGACCACGTTCAGGTCGCCCGCGTGTGATGTCACAAGCACAGGACAACCATATTCGGGTAACACATCTTCTGAATCGATTTCGGGCGGCAACTTTGACAGCCAGAACCATCACTGGGTTGAGAGCAATCAGTGCCAGGACAGTTCACAACCGTGTATTGGAGCACATCATCAGGCCGCGATGCCCAGCAATACGTCCTATTCTGCTACGACGTCACCGAAATGAGCGTCTAGCATGGAGTAGACGGCACTTACGATTCACCCGTCAGGTGTGCTATTCACCGATTAGTCCAGATTCCATTTGGACAGTAGTGATGGTCGAAATCGAGTCTACAGACATCTTAACGAACGCTACGCTGACGCTTGCGTTGTGCAGCGTGCAGGTTTCGGCGGCGGGAGCGTCATGGTGTGGGGAGGCATCATATCACACGGGAGGACGCATCTGGTGATTGTAGCTGGAAATCTGACTGCCGTACGCTACAGGAATGAGATCATAAGACCACATGTGCTCCCGTTCCTTCAAGGTCAACGTGGCGCCGTCATGATGCAGCAAGAGAACGCTCGCCCTCACGTCGCACGTATAGTGACCGACTTCCTGAGAAAGCAGAATGTCAACACACTGCCTTGGCCCGCTGTTTCGCCTGACCTGTCGCCCATTAAGTAAATATGGGACGAAATGGAGACACGCCTACGTCTCCTGCCAAACCAGCCATTGACCTTGAACCAAATGGGTCGTGACCTTGTTCAGGTCTGGAACAACACCCCACAAGGGTTTCTGAACCATCTGGTGTCATCAATGAGACGTTGTTGTCAGACCTGTGTGCATGCACACAGTGGCCATACACGGTATTGACATTGTGAACTCACTTTCGACGCCACCCCTCTTTATGACCCAGAGATTGGTAACAACAATGCCAGACGTTTTTTCTTCTGGATTTGATAGTGTGCGTAAATGGCAAATAAATAATGTGTGAAATAATTGTGTTGATTTAATTACAAATAAGAAAATCACACCACTTGTAGTAATGCACAGGAACCTTTTTCCGCTAGTAATATATGTTTAGGTTTATCGTTTCCAGCAATAATTGTTGAAATACATAAATAAATATAGCATTTACATAAATAAATAAAGCATCTACATATCCCGTAACATCAAATTATCTAGTATTCTTCAATTCTCCATTATTCGGAACTAGCCAGCATTTTGAATTAAACATTTTTTTAAAGAGAGAAAAAAGCAAGTAGCTTCCTGCAAATAAAGTTTACATTGGAACAGCGTCTGGCGTCACAGCCACTAGCAGCCAGCGAAGTAGGTCTTCAAATCACACATAAACTTGAGTATTATATTTAAAATTTGGAAACAATAGCTTTATGGCTGGTTATGCCATTCCTAAGATGCGTTCGTGTGCCTGCTATTATCAGACTTTCTGTAATAGTTTCTACGCGATAATAGTAAAAGTTTCCATACCGCTTTTGACTGAAAGATATTACAAAATATAACTTGAGAAGGGGTTGTATGATAAAAGAAATACCAGGTTACTACGTTTTGATATCGTGGCTATTTAACTCGGTTCGATAATGGTGTAACAGGCTCGCTGAAGCTCGTCTGTTACACCGTTACCTAAACCTCGCCAAACAACCACGATGTTAAAACGTAGTAACCTGATATTTTATATTTGTAAATTCATATCGACATTAGTGCTGTCTGTAAACATTTTATTTTTATTGTTTGTTTAACGACGCACTCAACACATTAAATTACGGTTATATCGGCGTCGGACATATGGTTA
>JAECMU010114546.1:0-12988 GCA_016106625.1 Dracogyra subfuscus
TTATGTAGGGCTACAGCCCTAACATGAAAAATATTTGTGGGTGTTTAAAAAAAAAATAATAATCATAAATTAATAAAAAATTCCGACATTGTTTTAACATATATAAATATATCATGCTTAGGTGTATCTTTGTGCCAAATATGTACAATGTACACCTCAGCATTCGCAACCGAGTACTGTTGTCTCAAGCTGTAAATAGTACTATGCGGTGTTTGTGTCCAATCTTTTCTTTGGCGATCAAATACACATGTCTTTCTTCGGATTCAATCCTTTAATAAACCGTAAAAAGACGACCCCGATCGTTTAAAGTGTTTAGTTTTACACACAAAGGCCACGCAGTACCGAATTGTGGGACTGAAAATATCGTAAGCCCCTTACTCCATATATAAACAGTTAACAACAATGGAAGCGTACTCGGCTCTGACGTCACTTCCGGGTTTTTCCGAAAGCTCACGAAGAAATATGCATAAATGATGCTTTGATACTGATCGGTGTAATTTCTTCGTTTTAAGATAACTACACGTATTTTATTATTATAAACTTATTTGTATATTATTTGTATATCATTTTTCTTTTAAAATGAGCTATAATATGGTTTCGTGTCATGTTACCTTTAATCATTGGCAATCAGATGTCAAACATTTGGTAATGTTTGTAATATAGTCCAGTGGTCTCTCCAGTATTGAGGTAAGAGATGGAGCAAATCGGTAGAACTGACGGTACATAAGATTTGCAGGGTACAAGTACTTAAAAAATGTCTTGTCTATTTATTTTGCCAAAAATGCACACACATCTGGGTAAAAAAACATTTATTTCATCTAGTACCAATGTGTCAAGTAGCCTTGTGCTTGAAACATGTATGGGGTACCTGTAAAAAAAAGTACTAATATTTTGTGCAGAACTAGGGTAGTCATAGACGCTACCCGTTATCTCAGAACCGAGCAGCTTGACACCCCAATTTTCTCTGGTTCACTTGAAGTGTGAGGGTGGTAGTATTTATATCCGTGGCGTTTACGTTCACTGATATGCTGCAGGTAGGAGTTTTAGCCACATATGTTACTATTGTCGTCTATGGGATTTGATTTGGTGGTATACACACTGATGGATCAAGCACTGTGAATGATTCAATCAGTTCGACGTCAGGGAACCTGTCAGTCAGTTTTGTCAGCAACTTTTTTTTTTTTTTTTTTTTTTTTTTAACGACGCACTCAACACATGTTAATTACGGTTATATCTGCGTCGGACATATGGTTATGTCGAGAAAAAACCCCAGTGGTCAGCTGACGGGGATCGATCCTAGACCGACCGCGCATCAGGCGGGCACTCTACCACTGGGCCATGCTGCCCGCTTGTCAGCAACTGGTTTAGAAATGGTTTGTATATCTGCTGTTGATATCACATCAGTAGTCCAAAGGCTTGCACATCATGTCTCTCTCCTGTTTTTCTCAACAGGCTATTGACAATGGCAGGCAAGCATCTGCGGAGGGCAGTGACAGCCATGTCATGCATTAACCATCTTGTATACAAGCCATAAATCCATGAATAAGCCCAGTCTTAACAACAAAACAAAATCTTTATTTTGTTTTGTTGTTGTTGGGGTTTTTTTTTGGGTTTTTTTTTTTTTGGGGGGGGAGGTGTTGTTTTTGTTGTAGTTTTGTTTTGTTTTTTTAAATACCTTTTTTTAAATTTTGTTTTTCAAAGTGAATGTACAATAGTCTTCCAAAGGGCCATCAAAAATGTTAAAACATGTCTTACTTTTGTACGCTCATGCAGTCACAAAGTTTTAATAATGTGAAATAAATCATTGGTCAACAGTTGCTGTATTTGATAATAAATTTCATAATAAAGACATCTAAAGAAAGAAAGAAAGGTTTTATTTACCGACACACTCAACACATTTTATTTATGGTTATATGGTGTCAGACATACGGTTAAGGACTGCACAGATATTGAGAGAGGAAACTCGCTGTCACCACTTAATGGACTACTCTTTTCGATTAGCAGCAAGGGATCTTTTATATGCACCACCCACAGACAGGGAAAGACATCTAAAAGACCATTATGTTTCTTTGATCTACAAGAAGAAAGAGCCGTGTCAGAGTCAACCCAAATTAAAATAAAATTTGCCAATTGTTTTTGAAATTATCAATTTGTAAATTTGGCAAGTGCCAGAGCCAGCCTTGCATACAGTCTTAGAGAAGAAACCTGCCACATTTTTCCATTAGTAGCCAGGGATGCCAATGCAGTACCTTTTCAGCCTGACGTAACCAGCAGAACAGGATTCCTCTCATGCATTTCACAGCAATGTGCCCCAGCTCATGAGTCTTGCCTTGATCATCATCAATGTGTCTGAAACAAGCAGATTAATGGCTCATTAAACTATATATTAACTGTTTTCTTTAACGACATAACTAGAGCATACTGATTACTTAATACAGTTCATTCAGTTCTGTGTGTAGGCCCTCAGCCCATATACAACAGTTTACAGTAGTTTATATGATCAGGGAATGGGTCAAATGCTTTCCAAACGGTTCGTCCACTGGACAATTCGTCCACTGGATGGTTCGTCCATGGACGATTCGTCCACTCACCTCGGACAATTCATCCACTCGATGACAGCATTTTTTTCAAACATATTAATAGTTATTTCTTTGACATTATAATTGTTTCTTAACATTATTTTGTAGTATACTATAACTAAAACAGTAAAATAGAGTTAGAACTCGACATTAATATCCAGTTTATATTAACTGTTTATATTCATGATCATGCAGACGTTTCGTCCACTCACTCGTACATTATCTCACATGTCACGATATTCATATGCCTAACCTGGAAATTAAAAAAAAACCTCGTTGTCTTCAATTCCAATATATTTAAATGTACTTTAAAAAATAATATTTTTAAATCACCAAAACAACAAATGTCATTCAAACAAAGCGTGTTGTTTTAGACGCGACTTGATTCAACTTTGTGAAACATTTGTCATAATTACTTCTGTACACTTAATTGGTAAAGAAAACAGACACCAAACATCTTACAACATATAGCGTGAAAGGCATACATAGAAACAAACAATAACCGAATAAATAGAAACGCCAAAAAATTATGTCTGCAGAGCATTGTTACAAAAACATCTATCAAGCGTAATCTAATGCAATATAATTTATTTTTACATTTGTAAATTTATGATACGGGGTTGTCCAGTGGATGAATCGACTGCATCCTGGTCAACTGAGGAGGTTTGATCCTAGGACCCCAGAACATCAGACAAACGTTCAGTGGAATGTTTGATTAATGATAAATTTTTAAACAAGAGCTGTTGAATAGAAGATATGATTACAGCCTGGGGAATTAAGGTCACCCGATGTCTTGGAGCAAATCTTCACATTCGGACAAAAATGATGGGAAAATTAGCTAAAAATCTTTCATCATGTATTTCCATCATGTTTTTGAATCCCATATACAAATATGTTGTGTTTTATTTGGAAACCTATACAACTGTTTGGTAGTAATGCAAATGAATGTTATAACAGTAATGAATAAATGTTGTTGTCTAGATAAAAACAATTTATTTAATTAACATCAGAGAGATGGATTGCATTGAGAGACAAAACTACCTGTATATATATGAGTAACTGAATTAATTTCTGCAGGTTCAACATTACCTGTAGCATTGAATTTGAGAGACAAAACTACCTGTATATTATATATATATATATATATGAGTAAATGAATTAATTTCTGCAGGTTCAACATTACTTGTAGCATTGAGAGACAAAACTATGTGTGTATCTATATATATGAGTAAATGAATAAATTTCTGCAGGTTCAACATTACCTGTAGCATTGAGAGATAAAACTACCTGTATATATATATGAGTAAATGAATTAATTTCTGCAGATTTAACATTACCTGTAGCATTGAGAGAGAGCCCACGCGGCTGCTGCACAATAAATACTGTCCCGCACATAGGCAACCTTGGATGTGTTCTCTGGCGATCCACAGGATGGAAATAGACCAAGAGGGCAACTCTGGTACTGTAATATCTGACTTTTTACTGTAAAAAACAGAAAGAGAAACTAATGCAAATGTATGTATATTTAAAAACTGTCACAGATACAAACCTACTGTATATATACATCCACCATAATTCAGAATTTCATATTTTATGGAAACCATTGCTTTCTTCAATTATGTGCCCTATGATCATCAAAACCCTCAAAGCAGCAAGGGATTTGTTTAGAAAGTATATGGACTTTCCCACAGGCAGAACTGTATACAGTGGGGGATCCAGAAAATCCATTATAGGGGAAGGGGCCAAGTGACATGAGATAGAATGCCATGGGAAGTTTAGGGGAGGTTTGAGAGGTGGATCATAAAAAAATGTTTTAATTAATATATAATAAATTATAAGTATCACAAATTTTAGGGCCTAGATGCGATGGTATTAGCATGGACAGAAAACAAGAAATCGACAGAATTAAATGTCTCACCTACCATATACATTTTTCAGTGCACTGTAATGAACATCCATAGGTGTAACTATAAACCAAGTTTCACTGACATAGGACTTGTAGTTTGTGAGAAACTATATGTGAAATATTAAACATTAACACAAAATTAATGTTCATGCTGTTGCCACCATCAAAAAAGTAATCTATATCTCACCATGTGAAGCTTTTTACTTTGTAATCTAAGCGAGCATGACATGCAGAAATTTTAGCAGGAAGTAGCAAGCAAAGTATAGGGGGGTTATAACCCCTGAAAACCCCCCTGCACATGTGCCTTGCATGACAAAACTTGAGTCCAGTAAACCACATACATAGATAAATCAAATGATTACAACAGAATTGGAGACAAATGCTGTAACAACAGGGCAACTGATTCACTGCAACTGTTAACTGACAACCTGTACACATTGGCTATCCATCCACATTCTTTTCATAAGTGAGGATAGGAATAGAGTACTCTCTTAATGTTACAAAATGTCTATTTCAAAATGTGTTTTTTAAATCATGCCAAAATATTTCAGAAATGTTTTATTAATCGTACAGTGCAAGTGTGTCTCCCATTTAAAAAAAAAATTTTTTTAACAAAATCCTGTGAAACATTTCACTTCATTCTTTGTTTTCAAAGTAATATACCGGTAGTGTAAAGTAAAAAGTTTGTTTTATTTAACAACGCCACTAGATCACATTGATTTTTAATCTTATTGGCTATTGGACATCAAACATATTGTCATTCTGACACCTTTTTTTTAGAGGGAACCCGCTGTCACCACATAGGCTACTCTTTTATGACAAGCAGCAAGGGATCTTTTATTTGCGCTTCTAAAAGGCAGGATGTTTTCCTAGAAAGATAAGGCATGGAAGATGAGGTATATTTTACCACTGTCACATCATACTTCGCAGAAGTTTTCAGGCCAATGACTTGAATGAATGAATGTTTAACGAAACCCCAGCACAAAAAACTCATCAGTTATTGGGTGTCAAACTATGGTAATGGAAAAACAATGTGATGATCAACATCAATATAAAATTCAACAGTCAAATAAAAACAGTGTAAAAAACTGTGCAAAAAATACCAATATCACAGATATATACAATTAAAATTTAGAGTAAAAGTCAGTATCACGTAAAAATTGTAAAACTACTTCTGGATGGAATTGAAAGGATTCCATCACATTTCTCTGACCAAATATATCTTTTCAAGTAACCGACAAATGCTTAAACTCCACCAAAACGTGGTGCACCGTCAAAGCCAATGACTTATGCAGTACATTACTTTATATTAATTTATTAGAACGGATATAATTAAATATATATTTTTTAATTTTTCTGTAAAGAAATTGGGAAGTTTCAGTGTCAAGTGCTTTTGGGAAGGGGCCTAAATAATTTAAAACATATTTGTGAAATAAATATAAGGTAGAAAGCTAAGGAATCTTATGTAAATAACAGATGATCAGGATCATACATTTGTATGTTTGATAAAAACAATAACAGTTATATAATATTTTAGCAATAAAAACATTTTATTGTTTCAGCAATCTCTGACTTAAAAAACCCAACTTGTTTGGCACCAAATTTGTCACGTGATCAGAACGGTCATTCTGTCTTGTATGTCCACTAACTAGTGTCTGATATTTTACCCTCAGTTGCAGATTTAATTGGTTGTAACTGATGATTTGTTTTACTTACTATCATTTGTTTATTCAGCAATTCCTTATAAAATAGTAGAAATGTTTAAATGTTTTTAATAGGGTTTTTTTTTTGTCTGGGGGTAGGGTCCTATCACTGCTTATGAAAACAGAAGTAGTAGTGTTCATTATTAAAATAATTTATGTTGGGTGCCATATAGTATACATATATACACTGCCTTTACTAAAACGAAACTACTTTTTATCAGCTGGCAATATCAATGCACTTGATTCACTCAATGAAGATGGAAAAAGAAAGAACAGATTTTTTTTATCCCACAATAGGAGATCACTTAAGAAATGTTTCTATAATTTTACAGATATTATGTTAAAATCTTTATTAAAATAATAATATTACAACTTTTATCAGTTTAGCAAAACAAATACCCTTGAATGTCAGACAAATACTGTTTAAACTGAACTATGTTTTAACGAGCTGTGCACACACAATAAGGCAGCTTTAATATTGTTCCAACTTTTCAGTACCACATACCAAGAAGCAAAATAAGGGATAGGTATTTCCACAAAGTCAACCAACATACAATTATATACACTAACCAAACGAGCCTTTTTTGTTGTTTTTTTTCTTTTCAGTTGTTATTTTTGTTGAAATGGTGGGGTGGGGAGACGTAAGACCATCCTCCTTTAATTTTCACCCAGCGAGAACACAGTAGACAATTTAGTGTCATCTATTGATCAAATTTTCATGTCATATTCATTATATGTTAGCTTATACGTTACGCTAGTAGTCCATGATTCCATTTATAATAAAGTCTTGTTTAATGAAGTTTATTGACATAAAGTGAAGAAATTTGACTACATGTACATCCTGAAAAATAACCTTTCAGTCAAGTTCAATTGCTGCAAAAGTCAGTTTAAAAAACTGGAGTCAGTATATACTAAAAATGGCAGTCGGTGGGCCCTTTCACTGATGGCAATTTGTCTTTTTAATTGCTGTGGGTGATAAATTCTTAAGTTTCATGATCATGGATTCGGCAACATGTTTATTATCATGTTAACAATCATCACACATTCAACATTCACATTGCACACAAAGCCAGTCAATTGTCAATTGAAAAAAATATCAGGACTGTCCCTTTAACCTTTTAAAATACAAATTTGTTTCTTATTATCTGGTTCAAAGTTCTATATCCAGTTAATACTATTCCAATGAAAATTAAACCTTACGTACTATTAGTAGTAACTTACACATAAAATAAAATTCTTCAAGTCGTTTGACAACTTGTTCGGGGTTGGAAACGGAAACATCGATAGCAGTTCCTGAATAACTGCTTCCTATTCGATTATCGATCACGATTCGTAGACTAGAGGAGCTCATGTCTTCGTCCATTAGAGTTCCATATTTTATCTATAAAACAAGATTAATGAACATTTTCGATAACGAACAATTTTATTTAATTTTACGCCGTAGACATTTGTTTTTAATTTATTGCAGAGTTATCTTCCTTGAAACCTTGACCTTTGTTTACAGTATTTTCTCCCTATTTACAGAAAGGCATCATAGTGGGGCTCCTTATTTCTTAATATAGGGTCAAATGTTCACTTTCCGGAAAACAAACATGACATTTGGCACAAAGTTGTCTCAGTGTATACCATTTAAAAAATACAACGAGACCCATTTTGGGTCTGGCTCACAAATCCAAGATGGCCACCATTTTCAAGATGGCGGTAATGATTTTGTTGAAATCGTTTTTATGATCTATATATATATATTCTGAACCCATTAACCAATTTTGACAAATAAAATATCAATTTGTTTGTTCTGACGGACACACAATCTTTTAATAGACTTATATAGTGGTTTTACTTAATAACGCCAAAAACGTCAATGTAAAACATAGAAACCTGTGGTAGAATCAGCAGATGTATATAAAATTTGGAATTCGGATTTCAGTGCCCATACCATTTTACATCAGTGTTAGTTAACAAGAATTTCTTAATAATAATAATAAAACCCATACCATGTTTTCATACTTTGTGTTAGCCATAATTCTTTAACCAAGTATTTTATTATTATTGTGAATCTCGAGTCTATATTTCTATAAATAAAAACGTCTACTTTGTTTATTATTGGCAAAATAAATTTAATTGGTTATTCTTAAAAGGTATAACAGCTCTGTTGTCTTGCAAGTAATACATGATTGTGTGGCAGAAAATGCCAGTGTATCATTGTCAGTCACTAAGAATACCGGAAACGCTCCGTACAAGACATTTATCATTAATGTCCTCGCTGAGAAAACAACCTCAATCCATGTTCCAATCAAGTTAAGTAATATCAAATTGTTTACAAAGAAGATACGGAATCAATCATTTTCACAGATGAAAGAAACACAGGACGTTGTTTCATTGATGAGTAAACGTTTTGGTACATGCCAAGTTCGAGATGTTATCATACCAGGGTTCGCATGCATCCTGAAAAACCCTGCAAAGTCCTGGAATTTTATTTCCACCCTGGAAAGTGCTTAAAACTCCTGGAAAAATTAATTAACCCCCTGGAATTTTATTATTTCATAATATATATATTTTTTAATTTACTAATAATTATTTGAAAAAATATATTTCTAAATAATCGCGTTTTTACATCTGGTCCCAAACTATATTCTTCACGCAGTACCGTAGTAATTATAAGAGGTCGACTGCCATTGGCCAACTGTTAAAATATATACACTGTAAGAAGGCGTAGACATGAACACAACTTGTGATTGGTAGAATAAAGTATGTAACTGTTGGCAATCTTGTTTCTGGCGTTTGTGAGTTCGAAATACTGTGAAAGAAAAATAATTTAGTGGATAGCTGTAACCAGTGCCTTTCAACAAAACAAATACACCTAAGGCTATGTCTGCTATGCTTCTGTGCAGCGAGACTCAATACACAGCAAAGCGGTATCCACATGTCACGGCATGTCAACGAAGCTACCAATGAACTAAATAAACAATCATTTTAGGGTTAAATTTAATTGTGTGTGACATAAATTGGTGATGACAAAGAGTTCACTTCAAGAGATTATTTTTGTGCTCTCAATGAATACTATGAACGACATTTAGTTACAGAAACGGGGATAATTCCGTTAAATTTCGTATTTGTAACACGATGTCACTAATGAGTTTAAAATAATTATTAATGAAAATAAAACATGATTTGTGTAATTTTGTCACTGTATGATACAATCATTATTCAGACATAAAAATTGCAAGTATCCACCATCTCTGTCAAAGAACTGTAAAATCCGTCTGCCAAATGCAAAGTCTGACCTTCTACAAGAATTGCAGCAAGACAGCTCAGAAGAACCATTGCAAGTATATGCTGCAATATATACTGTTACAAATAAATAGAGAATATTCCATTTTAATATTAATAATTATAAAATGAATTGAGATATAAAACTAAACATAAGTGCACGATGTGCGAAAATATTCCCACTCAAAGAACATGAACGTGATGTGATCTTGGACATGCGAAGGATGCGATTTAAAACTGAACACTTAGTTTGTGTGGACATTGTGTGCACACTGTGGCAATATTCGTTTTGTTTCTTACTGGAACACATTCTTTACAATATTGTGTAACCTTACAACATTGCGACGTCTCCAACGTCAGGCACGTCTTAAGGCTGTAGGCATGCTCCAAGATGGCACAAACCGTAGACTTAATGTGAAACAATCAGTCATTAGCCGATTGTGGGCACCCATATCGACAAACCAGAAATGTGGGTGATCACCTTCGTTCAGGATGTCCAGGGGCCACAACTCCAGTTCAGGACCGTTTCATTAGGACTTACACACTGAGGAATCGAGGTCAATCAGTCAATCAATACGCAAGAGAACTCTGTGTTACAACTGGCATTACATTGTCATAACAGACTCTATAGAACACCAACGTTCGTCCTCATGACCAATTTGGAGGAGGGTCTGCTATGGTGTGTTGTGGAAACACCATGACTGCCAGAACCTAGCTGCATATTGTTCATGGAAAAGTCACTGGGCTTGGATGCCATTTTGTTTTTCAGGACAACGTCCATGTTCACCAGAGTATACTGGTCACTGCATACCTGCAGCCATAGAACATCACCACACTTACGTGGCAGCCCTAAGCCCAGACCTTTGATCTATTCAGCATATGTGGGACACCATTGGACAAAGGCTCCGAGAACGTCAACACTATCCAACCAACTTGGCAAAATTAGGTGCCGCTCTCCAAGACATGATCCCCCAAAATGTTATATTTCAACGTTTAATTAGGATCATGCCTCGTCAGATTCGTGCGTGCTTGGCGAACCGCGGGGTTTTACCGGTTACTAGTTCAGTTATTGAAAACGTAAAATTGACAAGCACCACCCATGTTGGCTATCTGTGTCTTCTCCGGACCTATCTCAGTACACTGACTAAAATATTTAATGCCAATCCCTTGTCTTATGAGTGCTTGTGTTTTTCCATTAATTATTATTGCAATAAAAATGAATACATCTCTGTTATATTATGTTATATTTGAATATCGCCTACTTATTTTGAACAGTATATTATGTGTCAAACGTGGACGTTCAACAACCTTTGGAGAATGTAGCTTACACGTCTTCATTTCTTGGATACTACGCTAGCTTCAGACAAGTAGCAGAGTTGACATTGTGTGGGATGTATATCGCGAGGATAGCTTGAAGAATAGCACCGGAGAAAAGTGGGGCGATGGAAAGAAAAGAAAAGTTGAATCGCATATGCCACTGCCTGCAAATGTTAGCTATTTTATGAAGAATTTAAAACAACACAACTGAATTATTGCATCTGTTATCCGAAACTGAAGAGTATCACAGTACCTGTCTGCAAGTCAGTGTTTATAACTCAAGTGCAAACTGTCATTTCCAAGAGATCAAACAGACGTATGGATGTGTGTGACCCTGAAGAGGCTGACACTCGAATTGCTGTTCAGGTATCGCATGCTGTATCTTCTTGTGCCAAGACTATTACAGTACACACCATTAACGCCGATGTTGTAATCTGGCGGCTAATTTGACATCCATATGTGATGTGAATTCTGAGATGAAACTGTACGTGGCTCTTGGAAGTGTTAGTCGTATGAAATGGTTTGATATCCGAGCTATTGCAACACACCTGGGACCTGCTGCTAAAGCTATACATCTACCCTTCTTCCGTGCCTTCAGTGGTTCAGGCACAACTTCACAATTTCAAGGTAATGGGAAGAAGAAAGCCTTTTAAACTTGGAAAGCCTTTCCAGATGTAACAAACACTTTCCAAAGTGTTCCACTTGTGTTATATTCTGTCCTGGGTCAAGTGCCCGGAATGTATATGCTCAAAACCTTAGTGGTATAGGGGCATGTTAAAACTGTCCGCTCCGCTCCATTTGTGAATATTGATGCAGACCTATCATGGGTCTCGTTGGATTTTTAAATAGTATAACAAGAGCTAACTTTGAGAAAAAATATAATGTTGGTATCTAGAAAGTGAACAATTAATGAACTACGGAACTCCACTATCAATTTGCTTGTTTCCTGTTTGAATGCAGGTGCGAGTGCGGGTATTGAGTGTGTGTTTGTGTGTGTGTGTGTGTGTGTGTGTGTGTGTGTGTGTGTGTGTGTGTGTGTGTGTGTGTTTCGGGGCTAGATGGATGGATGAAAAGGTGATAGATAGATAGATAGACATACAGGCAAACAGACAGACAGATGGATAGATGGATAGATATATGGATGGATGGATGGATGGATGAATGGATGGAAGATGGGTGGAAGGATAGATAGATACATGATTGGGTGCATAAACAGGCGGGGAGATGGGCGGATGGACGGATAACTGTATGGATTGGCGGACTGATAGATGGATGAGTGGGTAGATGGATCGATATTTATGCGTGGATTGTGTTTGAATGTATGGTTATGTTTACTATGTTGTCTGTCTGTCTGTATGTATGTATGTATATCTCTCTGTGCATTTGTCTCAATGTAGTCACTATAACCATTTTTTTCTTCTAAAATTACTCGTCAAATATATCCAATTAATGAGACTACTTACTTATTATAATTACGCCATTCCTTGACAAACACAGAGGTAAAGTAACAAAGACTGGTATATAATAGTTCGGTACGTGACGTCTGCTACACATACATTTTTAAATTATAATATGGAAGTATAAATATCACCTTGTTAACCCTCAATTGGCTGTTTAAAGCGAATACAGATTAATCAGAAGTTTATTAGCTAAATTTAGAAATCCACTTGTATCACACTAAACAATGAATGAATGAATAAATGAATGAATGTTTCACGACACACTAAACAGGACAATCTGGTATTGAAGGCAAATAAGTTCGTTACGGAGTGGCACTAATGAAGGATTTAATTGAGTTTCTAAGATTATAAAGATCACCAGGGTTTAATTATTAATGTTCTACAGATCAAGTAAAATCGACCGATAGAGTGGAATGTGATTTTTTTTTTCAACTTTGGGCTTAACCTAATAAATACTTTAAAAACCTGTTATACAAATGTGGCATCTTGTGTTATTGTTAATGGGTATGCTTCTGTTTTTTAATATTTTAGTAGCGGAAACTGTGTTCGAAAATGTTAATTACAGATGTGCTTGCCAAACGACGGTCCAGATAAAACGAAAACTGACAGAAAGTAACGTTTAAACTGATTGGCTACTAGCGGATTTGATATTTATCATATAATAATTGAATTACCGGAAAATTATATTAAACAAATTGACATAATAACTTCCAATTTTATTTGTAAAAATAAGGGCAAAAGACGCCCCCCCCC
>JAECMU010114561.1:577-8077 GCA_016106625.1 Dracogyra subfuscus
AGGACGGCATCATATTTATTGTGTACAATCAAATGTCAAATGGGGGGCCACTGTTTCGGTCCACCTCATTTTGCCCAAATATATATGATAATATAGATAGTTATAGTCCATCCAATCCTCCTACAGAAATGTGTAGATGTTGTTTTGTTTTTTTTAATAATGTTTTTAAATTATTCAATTTGGTTTGACGTCAGAAGAAAAATAAAAGTATTTTGGAAATAACAAAACATAGTATTTTTGTGTGCAATTTAAAAGAAACCAGTCGGCTATGAAATAAATAACTGAGTAAATTCCAAGATAAGAAAAAAATTCGTTTCTTCCGGGCATCCATAAACAATAAACACGAATAAACAAAGTAATGCGTGCCCGTCCTTCATGTAAAACATACTTGTCACAATAAATGGGGTCATTGTATTATTATACACATCGCGGATAAACACATTTTAACGTGACTTGTTTTTGAAGGGGCACATGTACTATTAACACCGAACAGACAGGCACTTGTATTAAATTACAGATGAAGGCGAGGTGTTTTAGGTTGGACTATACCAAATAAAATTCCACAGGCGACCATGTTAACGTTTGTGTTTAAAAACACAATATGCTATATATCAACCAAACTAGGGCCCATAAATATCAATACTACAACCCCAACCTCGAAGTATTAATTGCAGAAAAAGGTACCTTTCATGGCTCATTTTCGGTATAACCAGATGGTTTGAGTACAGAATTTGAGTACTATTTGTTTTTTACATGTACTACATACATGTTCCAAGCACAAGTGGTACTAGATGAATTAAAATTATATGCATTTTTAGCCCAGATGAAACTAATTTTATTTTTTACTTTTACAACCAACACATTCACATTTATAACCAATCACAGGACTTGTGGTGTCAACTTCTCTATCAAAAGTTCGGTGCACCTCGAACTTTGACTCAGCCGGAAGTTATTTGGTTTAGTTCTACCTTTATAATGAAGCAAAACAGTTGACAATATCTGTTGATAACGAAAACATATGAGTTTATCATAACTGTAGTTGTGTTTGTGTTTTGCATTAGTAAACTATATTAAACGATGTAGAGCCGAGATTGCACCTTTAACTGTTTTCATACGATATTGCTTACTCGAATACTTTTTTGTTTTGTTTAACGACGCACTCAACACATTATAATTACGGTTATATCGGCGTCGGACATATGGATATGTCGAGAAAAAACCCCAGTGGTTAACTGACGGGGATCGATCCTAGACCGACCGCGCATCAGGCGGGACTGTACCACTGGGCTATGCTTCCCGCTTACTTGAATACATGCTGATGATATTTTCACGTACTTTACATAGAATGAATGAATGTTTAACGACACCCCAACACAACAATATATCGGCTATTGGGTGTCAAACTATGGTAATGCAAACAAATAAGGTGATGATCAACATCAATAGAAAAATTATATATTTAAATAAAAACAGTGTAAAGAACTGTACAAAAGTACAAATATCACAGATAAGATACTGACTTATTAGTCCAGGCAAATTATGAAATACCTGGAACAAATTGCAACAGTACGTTTTATTGTTGGAAGTTGTTCCATAGACCCCCCACAACATCATATCCAAAATCAGCCAAAATCCGACCACGGGAAATTGGCTAATTAACATAAATCCAAGAATCCAAGATGGCCGCCATTTTTAACTTTGGGGCCCTATACCTTATTAATGGCGGGCCTAGGACCCTATAAATGTATTACAAATGGATATAAAAGTGATGCCAATGAATACATCTAGCTTATCGAAAATGTTGTATGACGTCATGCCATAGATATGATGTCAGGACGTCTTCAGTTCATGTTAAGTTTTTAAAAAAATGCTGTTGTCCATAATGCTGATCAAAAAAATTAATGCTAGTTTTAATGTCACCAAGAACTGCTGGATTAGTTAGAATTGACCATAACAGGATAGTCATCAGTCAGTTATCAAATGTGGCAGTGTATCTGTGTATCTGTTGTTGCCTCTTTCGTTGCCTCTTTCGTGTTGGGGTGTCGTTAAACATTCATTCATTCATTCTGTTGTTGCCTCATCAAGACTATCAAGAAGACTGTCAAACTTCTCCAGTGCTAACTTCAAGTCTGGCTGTTTGTCGATATCTGCTTAATCTGTGGGGAAGGACGAGCCATATACTCTTTGGAGTATGAGGACATTTAGATAATTTATCCACCAGAAAGTGGCCATGAATTGCCCTGGGATATGCTTTCCCAGACAGCATGTGATTGATAGCATTCTCAGCATATACCAGCTCCAGCGCCTCTTTCAACCCACCTAATAGCCGAAGTATTTTTCGTGCTGGGGTGTCGTTAAACATTGATTCATTCATTCATTTGTAAAATCATGAAACGAATGATCAGTCGTAGACTTGTCTGGTATCTTGAATCTCACAAATTGCTCACTAACGCGCAATGTGGGTTCAGATGCAGACGTAGCACGGTTGATCATCTTGTTAGATTTGAAACGTTTTGTAGGTAAGTTTTCATCCATAATCAGCACTTGGTTTCAGTGGGTTTTTTTTTTATTTGGAGAAAGCTTACAATACCACGTGGAAGTATGGGATTTTAAACGACTTCCTTGGCATGGTCCTTAGAGGTCGACTTCCAGTTTTTATTTCTCAATTTTTAAAAGATAGATCTTTTAAAGTCCAGGTGGGGTCGACTTTGTCTGATGTTCACCCGCAAGAGATGGGTGTGCCTCAAGGTAGCATCCTGTCTGTAACTTTATTTTCTGTGAAAATTAACAGCATCTCCCAGTGTTTAACACCTGGTGTGGATTGCTTATTATATGCCGAAGATTTTCAGATTTGCTATAGATCGTCCAATATGAGTATCACTGAACGTAAGTTGCAGCTTTGTTTGAATAAACTTCATCAATGGGCAGCTGACAATGGCTTTCGATTCTCAAAGTCAAAAACGGTTTGTATGCATATTTGTCAGAAACGAGGTCTCCACTTAGATCCACAGTTGTTTTTGAACAAATATCCAATTCCAGTTATGGTGGAGAGTACATTTATGGAGGTTATATTTGTCAGGAAGTTATCTTTTGTGCCCCATCTTAAATATGTCAAAAAGAAGGTTTTGAAAGCTCTGAATATTTTAAAAGGTATTGGTAATATGGGATAGGGAGCAGACCGAAAGGTTATGCTCCATCTGTATAGATCTTTAGTTGGATCAAAACTAGATTATGGATACATTGTGAATGGGTCGGCATGCAAGTCGTACTTGAAGATGCTAGATCCTATACACAATCAGGGACTTGGGCTTTGTCTTGGTGCATTTAGAACATCTCCTGTAGAGAGCTTGTACGTTGATGCACACAAACCTTGTTTGGCTGCTAGACGTGCAAGGCTTTCTCTGCAGTATGCTACCAAGATAAAATCTTTACCAAAACATCCGACACATAAGGCTGTGTTTGATAACAAATATATGAAGTTGTTTGATGCAAGGCCAAATATTATTCGTACATTTGGTCTTCGCGTTAAGCGGGGTTTTTTTTTGTTTTGTTTTTTCGTTTTCCAACATTGATTTAACTGACACACTGGAAATTCATTCATATTTTATTTTGCCACCATGGTGTATTACACCACCTAAGATTGTGTTTGATTTGGCACATATGACGAAAGATCGTACAGATGCTGTAGTTTATAAACAATTGTTCATGGAAATTCAAGACAAGTACCGTGATTTCATTCCTGTGTATACAGATGGATTACGGGATGGGACTTCTGTGGTTTGTGCTAGTTTTTCAGCATCGATCTTTAGTGCTGAAGTTTGTGCAGTTATTAAAGCCTTAGAGGAAATAAAGGATTCTAGTGCATCCAAATTTATTATTTTTAAAGACTCACTTTCGTGTCTTCAAGCTTTACGAGACATGAAGCTGGACCATCCCTTAATTGGAATGGTGATACGAAAGTGTGTCTTTTTATCTATTGCCAATAAATATTTTGTATTTTTTGGGTGCCCAGCCATGTAGGCATCAGGGGTAATGAAAAGGCAGATTCTACTGCAAAGTCTGCTTTGGTTTTGTTCATCACTTTATTTTCCCATTACCATAGTTTGACATCCAATGGCTGCTGTATTTTTCGCGCTGGGGTATCGTTAAATATCCATTCATTCATCCATTCATCCATTCATTCATTCATTTCTTGACTTAATTTGTGTTCTTGCTCTCAAACATCGTTTTATAACGTTTTTGACGTGTGCTAAACTTTATATCTAAGTCGTGACGTCATATATACGTCATACTATGTCCAATCACATTTCCGATAAGCTAGACTTATTCGTTGGCATCATTTGTATACCCACTTGTAATACATGTATAGGGTCCTAGACCAGCCATTAAGGAGGTATAGGGCCTCAAAGTTCAAATTGGCGGCCATCTTGGATTTATGCTAATTAGCCATTTTCCCGTGGTCGGATTTTGGCTGATTTTGGATATAATGTTGTTGGGGGTCTATGGAGCAACTTCCAGCAATAAAACGTACTGTTGCAATTTGTTCCAGGTTAGCCCATATTTTTCATAACTTGCCTGGACTATTTGTAAGATGTTATCGATTAATAAAGACTTTTTAACGATTGTTATTACATCTCAAGTATATTTTTCTGTATAAAATATTAGTGGCTATATATTCAACGTGTTTCTGATCATTCTAATATTTGTGCTAGGTTAAATATTTTATTTCCTAAAATTAAAACATTTCGTACGTACGAAATTATTTGAAGACAAAATCCACTTTGGGCTTCTTACAAATATTAAGACGACCAGAAACACATTCAATATATAGATACTGATATTCTAAACAAGAAAATATATTTAATATGTAACTTTAATCGTAGAAATATTTTATTTGTCGGAAACATCTTACAGTGGAGAAAACTCGGGAGTGTACCAAATCCAAAATGATCGCTATCTTACATTTATAGTTTGATTTTATACCACTGTTTAAAATAATGTTGTAAGGATCACTTTTTGTGGCATACCACATTGGTATTACCCACCTCTGTTATTATTTATTAGTATTTTAAAGGGACATTCCTGAGTTTGCTGCAATTTTAAAGATGTTATCTACTAATAAAGACTTTTTAACGATTGTAATTACATGTCTAATATATTTTTCTGCATAACATATTAGTGGCTGTATATTAAGCGTGTTTCTGATCGTTCTAATATTTGTACTAGGTTAAATTTCATTTTATTTCATAAAATATTTTTTTCGTACATACGAAATTATTTGAAGGCAAAATCCAGTTTGGGCTTCTTACAAACATTAAAACGATCAGAAACTTATTGAATAAATAGACACTGATATTTTAAATAAGAAAATATATTTAGTATGTAAGTTTACTCGTAGAAATATTTTATTAGTTGGAAACATCTTACAATGCAGCAAACTCAGGATGTTCCATTAATATAAAGATGTAGGAAATATGTAATAATAGGCCGATGTTTTTAATTTTAAAATGTATATTTAATTTATAGCGTTTTTTGTCTTGTGAAATGTCCAAATCTGGTTACATTTAATACAACTTTAAGATTAAAGAGACATTCCCGACTTTGTTGCATTGTAACATGTTTCCGACTAATAAAATATTTCTACGATTAAACTTGTAAATTAAATATATTTTCTTGTTCAGAATATCAGTGTCTGTATATTCAATGTGTTTCTGGTCGTCTTAATATTTGTAAGAAGCCCAAACTGGATTTCGTCTTAAATAATTTCGTACGTTCGAAAAAATGTATTTTCGGAAATAAAACGAAATTTAACCCAGTACAAATATTAGAATGATCAGAAACAGCCACCCACATTTTATGCAGAAAAATGCATATGATATGCAATTACAATCGTTAAAAAGGTTAGGTTAGTCGATAATACATTAAAAGTTGCATCAAACTCGGGAATGTCCCTTTAACATAAGACAAACGACATAACCTATAAAACTAGGAGATACAATTAAATTACCAAGTTTAGTGTTATTTCTAACGAATCGACTCAAACAGCTTCATGACCGGCGTCGTGGTTAGGCCATCGGTATACAGGCTGGTAGGTACTGGGTTCGGATCCCAGTCGAGGCATGGCATTTTTAATCCAGATACCGACTCCAAATCCTGAGTGAGTGTTCCGCAAGGCTCAATGGGTAGGTGTAAACCACTTGCACCGACCAGTGATCCATAACTGGTTCAACAAAGGCCATGGTTTGTGCTATCCTGTCTGTGTGAAGCGCAAATAAAATATCCCTTGCTGCCAATCTGAAAGAGTAGCCCATGAAGTGGCGACAGCGGGTTTCCTCTGAAAATCTGTGTAGTCCTTAACCATATGTCTGACGCCATATAACCGTAAATAAAATGTGTTGAGTGCGTCGTTAAATAAAACATTTTTGTCTTCTTTTTTTTTCCTTTCAAACAGCTTCAAGACAGGTGGAATTATTTGATTGTCACTATTGACAAAGGTGCTTGTTTGGATCCATTTAATTGATTGGGTTTTTCTCGTTTCAACCAGTGCACCACAACTGGTCAAAGGCTGTGATATGTTTTCCTGTCTGTAGGAAAGTGCATATAAAATATCCCTTGCTGCATTAGGAAAAATATAGCGGATTTCCTCTGATGACTACGAGTCATAATTACCAAATGCTTGGCATCCAATAGCCGATGATTAATGAATCAATGTGCTCCAGTGGTGTCGTTAAACAATAGAAACTTTCTATTGACAAAATATCGAAATGGTCACAAAAGTGTCATTTACATCAATATCCAAATCATATTTGTATATTTAGCTGTGCATGCACGATTCAATTAATTAATGTCACCTGTCATTTATGCAATAATTTTTTTTTGTTTCACAGCATACATAAATAAAATAATAAACATACATATAAGAGAAGCATACATAAAAAACAACACGTTATAATAATGGTCTCCCATTTGTATATACTAGTATATATCAATATGTTTCCTGTGGAAAAGAAAAAAGGTATATACCGATGATCAACTTGTAATTAGTTATAAACTAAAAATAACTGTTTGTGCATTTATTTGGAGTCTAATTTTAGTTTTCAAGAATATCCAGTTTATAACAGTATTCCACAATGCTTGAATATGTTTACATAACCAAAAAAGGTGTATTAAATCTTCACTAAACGTATGCCAAAATTCACATTTATCTGATGTTTTAATACCATATATAATCAAATGCTTATTTGTTGTTAAAATAAATAAAAATATCTTGTATTGAAAGTAACGGAGCCCTGTGTCGGTGGTTAGCTTGGTAGGGATAAGATATACATTTTCCCACCATTTATGCAATAACTTAGTCTTAAGTTAAGTAGGGGCTAGCAAGCATGCCACTTAGGGTGAAACTAAATTTCGGCAACCAACGATACGATTTTAATTGTTGCCCCGGCTTAAAGGGACATTCCCGAGTTTGTTGCATTGTAAAATGTTTCCAACAAATAAAAT
>JAECMU010114561.1:10577-12544 GCA_016106625.1 Dracogyra subfuscus
TCCATATTTTCTTTATATTGAAAGTCTGTAGATATATAGAACTCTAGATTGTCTTTATACTAAAATTGTGTAGGTACATGGAACTCCAGATTTTCTTTATATTAAAAGTCTGTAGGTACATGGAACTCTAGATTTTCTTATATTAAAAATGTGTAGGTACATGGAACTCTAGATTTTCTTTACATTAAAAGTGTGTAGGTACATGGAACTCTAGATTTTCTTTACATTAAAAGTGTGTAGGTACATGGAACTCTAGATTGTCTTTACACTAAAAGTTTGTAGGTACATGGAACTCTAGATTGTCTTTATATTAAAAGTGTGTAGGTACATGGAACTCTAGATTGTTTTTATATTAAAAGTATGTAGGTACATGGAACTCTAGAATGTCTTTATACTAAAGGTCTGTAGGTACATGGAACTCTAGATTGTGTTTATATTAAAAGTGTGTAGGTACATGGAACTCTAGATTGTCTTTATACTAAAAGTATGTAGGTACATGGAACTCTAGATTGTCTTTATACTAAAAGTATGTAGATACATGGAACTCTAGATTGTCTTTATATTAAAAGTTTGTAGGTACATGGAACTCTAGATTGTCTTTATACTAAAAGTATGTAGGTACATGGAACTCTAGATTGTCTTTATACTAAAAGTATGTAGGTACATGGAACTCTAGATTGTCTTTATGCTAAAAGTCTGTAGGTACATGGAACTCTAGATTGTCTTTATGCTAAAAGTATGTAGGTACATGGAACTCTAGATTGTCTTTATACTAAAAGTCTGTAGGTACATGGAACTCTAGATTGTCTTTATGCTAATAGTATGTAGGTACATGGAACTCTAGATTGTCTTTATGCTAAAAGTCTGTAGGTACATGGAACTCTAGATTGTCTTTATACTAAAAGTCTGTAGGTACATGGAACTCTAGATTGTCTTTATATTAAAAGTCTGTAGGTACATGGAACTCTAGATTGTCTTTATACTAAAAGTATGTAGGTACATGGAACTCTAGATTGTCTGTATACTAAAAGTATGTAGGTACACGAAACTCTAGATTGTATTTATATTAAAAGTATGTAGGTAAATGAAACTCTAAATTGTCTTTATACTAAAAGTATGTAGGTACACGGAACTCTAGATTGTATTTATATTAAAAGTATGTAGGTACATGGAACTCTAGATTGTCTTTATATTAAAAGTATGTAGGTACATGGAACTCTATATTGTCTTTATACTAAAAGTGTGTAGGGGTACACGGAACTCTAGATTGTCTTTGTGTTAAAAGTGTGTAGGTACATGGAACTCCAGATTGTCTTTATATTAAACGTCTGTAGGTACACGGAACTCTGGATTGTCTTTATACTAAACGTTTGTAGGTACACGGAACTCTAGATTGTATTTATACTAAATGTTTGTAGGTAAATGGAACTCCAGATTTTCTTTATATTGAAAGTTTGTAGGTACATGAAACTTAAAATTCATTTTATAACTGTCCAAATGTCCGTCTTGCTCTCGTACGGTTTTGTTTGTTTTGTTTAACGACACCACTAGAATTTCTATACATGTGCATTGTAGTAATCAATACAAAATCACCAGTTGAATCATGCAACTCTATGTACACGATTTGAAGGGCTGTGAGTTAAAGGGACATTCCCGAGTTTGCTCCATTGTAAGATGTTTTCGACTAATACAATATTTCTACGATTAAACTTACATATTAAATACAGTTTCTTGTTTGGAATATCAGTGTCTGTATATTTTAAGTGTTTTTGGTCGTCTTAATATGTGTAAGAAGCCCAAACTGGGTTTTGTCTTCGAATAATTTCGTACGTACGAAAAAACGTTATTTTAGGAAATAAGATGAAATTTAACCTAGTACATATATTAGAACGATCAGAAACACGTTTAAAGGAAACATGACACGTGACCTATATTTGGCACCAACCATGTACAATTAATTATAAATT
>JAECMU010114566.1:0-11452 GCA_016106625.1 Dracogyra subfuscus
GGTTAGTGTGAGAGAAGAGGATGTAATGGCCTTACACCTACTTCTATCCAATACACACACCTCGGCTATCTGGGCTGTCTGTCCAGGACAGTAGGTTAGTTGTTAATTGTTTGTGGTTAGTGTGAGAGAAGAGGATGTAATGGCCTTACACCTACTTCTATCCAATGCACACACCTCAGCTATCTGGGCTGTCTGTCCAGGACAGTAGGTTAGTTGTTAATTGTTAGTGGTTAGTGTGAGAGAAGAGGATGTAATGGACTTACACCTACTTCTATCCAATGCACACACCTCAGCTATCTAGGCTGTCTGTCCAGGACAGTAGGTTAGTTGTTAATTGTTTGTGGTTAGTGGGAGAGAAGAGGATGTAATGGCCTATCCATTGAGTCATTAAAACATGCTTTGGGTGGGAGCCAGTATCTGGCTGTGAACCTTGTACCTACCAACCTTATGTGATACTAGGTTTGTCTGGCTCGGGTATAGTATTTACAAATTACATTATCATTTTGCCACTAGATTATTGTTATAGAATACTTTTTCCTCATTCCAAACAGTGTACCACAACTGGACAAAGGTATGTGCTTTCCCGTCTGTGGGAAGTGCATAAAACAGATCCCTTACTGCAGCAGGAAAAATGTAGCAGGTTTCTTCTGATGACTACAAGTCATCATTACCAAATGTAGCTGATGATTAATTAATGTGCTCTAATGGTTTTGTTAAGCAAAACAACCTTTGTTGTTATAGAAACAAAAGGAATATCACAGCTTATTATCTAATGAAGTAAACCATACTTTATCTATATTTAAACATTTTGACTAGCTTCAAGGACATGTGCCTTCTTACATATACATACAATACATAACACATACTTTGGGGAATAATGATTTGAATTGAGTGAAATGGACAGAGTTGTGCATTTTAACTTTTATTAATACTTATGTCCAATAAAGATTCAAGTAGTGATGGTGTTCGGTGATTGTTTATCAACACATTTGTAAGAACGAATCTGATTGGCTCTCAACTAAAAATTTCATGTAGTAAAATCACCGATATACCAGTCAGAAATTGTCTGGCAGAAATACATCATAGGTTAATCAAAGAACAGGGTTGTTTTGTAATGACGTCATAAAGACACTTTCTGTAGCATTCATATTACATACAGAAGTTGTTCAATATTGAGACGTTTTTATGTCACAAATGAACATATTATTATTTAGTGGTCGTTATCTAATCATGAGAGCAGATTAAATATGTCAACTTCCACATCCATGTCCCAGCCGCTAATTGTCCGACCACCCAATATCTGTTAATGGCCTGCCTAATGACATCACCAGCTGGTGATGTTTATATGCTTATTCTTACTAAAAATGTGACAATTTCCTGTTTAAAATCAATGCATCGCCAATAAAACTAAATTTGCGACAGTAAAACTACCGATATACGTCCGCAAATCGGAAAACACAGTAGAGTTATCCCCTAATTGATCAATTATAATTAAAAATTGATTGAATATAATCAGAAATTTATTGAATATAATCAAAAATTGATTGAATATAATCAAATGTTGATCAATTATAATCAAAAATTAATTGAATATAATCAAATATTGATCAACCATAATCGAAAATTGATTGAATATAATCAAAAATTTATTGAATATAATTGAATATTGATGAATTATAATCGGAAATTGATTGAATATAATCAAATATTGATCAATTATAATAAAAAATTGAATATAATCGAATATTGATCAATCATAATCGAAAATTGATTAAATATAATCAAATATTGATCAGTTAAAATCGAAAATTGATCGGTTTGGCTCTACCGATTTTTAAAATCCATAAATGATTGTGTTCCTTCTGTTAGATGATGGAATTGATCTAAATATTTTGGGTTTGTGGTTTGTTTTAATGTGTACATGAAGTAAAATATATTAAAGCTAGAACTGGCCCTTTGTAGGGTCCACATCCCGGTGAACACAACAAGTGAAAGGTTCTTATAATTCAGATCATCGTTACGTTCTAACCCATTGTGTAATCATTGATCAGTTGGTGCCAACCTATTATAGCTGATGATTGATGATGATATTCTAACCGATTTATTTACCGGCCTTTGTGGCATTGTGGTTAGGCCATCGGTCAACAGGCTGGTAGGTACTGGGTTCGGATCCCAGTCGAGGCATGGGATTTTTAATCCAGATACCGACTCCAAACCCTGAGTGAGTGCTCCGCAAGGCTCAGTGGGTACGTGTAAACCACTTGCACCGACCAGTGATCCATAACTGGTTCAACAAAGGCCATGGTTTGTGCTATCCTGCCTGTGGGAAGCGCAAATAAATGATTCCTTGCTGCTAATCGGAAAGAGTAGCCCATGAAGTGGCGACAGCGGGTTTCCTCTCAAAATCTGTGTGGTCTTTAACCATATGTCTGACACCATATAACCGTAAATAAAATGTTTCTTTCTTTCTTTCCAACTGATTTACAACACTAGGTTCAAGTATGTTATCCTGGGCACATATCAGCTGTCTGGAGAGTGTCTCCATGACAGAAGTTGGTAAAAGAAATGGTTAATAGTTGCCATAAATGTGCCATTCATTTTATGCAACATTAAATGATAAAACAAATACAGCAATCAATGCTTGGGTCATCTGTTTTTATTTGGCAGTAAGCGATGGTGGATAGAGCTCATGATGACCTGACCCCAAATACAGGCATCCCATTGGCGGACAAACACAATTTGCCATATGAAACACTCCTGGATGCTTTTCTTACACAGTCCATATGTGCTATTAATTGCTACTGATTAGTAACAGCTAGGATAGCACTTACCATAACCCACCAGTGATCCATAACTGTGCTATCCTGCATTTGGGAAGCACAAATAAAAGATCCCTTACTGACTATTGTAAAAGAGTAGCCTATGTGGTGACAGCAGGTTTCCTCTAAAAAAAAAAAAAATGTCAGAATGACCATATGTTTAACGTCCAATTGCTGATGATAAGATAAAAAATATCAATGTGCTTTAGTGGTGTTGTTAAATAAAACAAACTTTATAACATTTTGTATACAAGTTGTGGGATGCTGATTGAAGGCTACAGTTGCATTTAAATCATAAAATCTGCTGTTTTTCCACATGGGTAACAAACGTACGGGATTTTTCTTTCACCAAAAAACAAACGAAAACCCGTTTTAAAAATAATTACAGTACTCTTTACATTATAAGACATTACTGTATAAATGTTTTAATGTTTCAAGTGGGCAGAATATAGCTCAGTTTATAGAGCGCTCACCTGGGATTCATGGGTTGAAGGATCAAATCCCATTGGGTTAACCCATTCGTGGATTGACGTGTCCCCTGACTGGTATATAATTGGCTTTGGTATGTGCTGTCCTGATTGTGAAAAAAATGCATATATAAAAGATCTCTTGCTGTAGCAGTTTTACTCAAAGACTGTATGTCAGAATTAACAAATGTTTGACATCCAATAGCCAATGATTAATTAATCAATGTGCTCTAGTGGTGTCGTTAAACAAAACAATACATCAGCTTTGTCTCTACATGTTTGTGTGATGGGGCAGGATATATCCCAGTGGTAAAGCACTCACTTGATGCACAGTCAGTCTTGGATCAATCTCCATTGGTGGGCCCATTGGGCTATTTCTCATTCCAGTCAGAGCACCACAACTGGTATATCAAAGGCTGTGGTATGTGTTATCCTGTCCCCAGGATAGTGCATATAAAAAGATCCCTTGCTACTAATAAAAAAATGTAGCAGGTTTCCTCTCTAAGTGCTTGACATCCAATAGCAGATGTGTTGTTAAATAAAACATTTTTTTCCTTCCTTTCAATAGCTGATGATTAATAAATCAATGTGCGCTAGTGGTGTTGTTAAACAAAAACAAACTTTAACATTAAATCTGCTGATTGGTATATCAAAGTTCTTGGTATGTGCTGTCCTGTTTAGAAAAATGCATATAAAAGATATCTTGCAGTACATAGCAGTTTTTCTCTAAGACTGTCAGAATTACCAAAATGTTTGATATCCATTAAATAGCTGATGATTAATTAATCAATGTGCTCTAGTGGTGTCATTAAACAAAACAATACATCTACTTTATCTCCATGTGTGTGGTATACAGACACTTGCTACTAATGAAAAAAATGTAGTGGGTTTCTTTCTATGACTCAAAAATGACCATATGTTTAACATCCAATAGCTGAAGATTAATAAATGAATGTGCTCTAGTTGTGTCGTTAAATAAAAACTGTGTGTAATATGCAGACCTATTACTGTCACTGATGGTGACAACACGGTATACGTGTCGAGAGTCAAATATTTTGTAATTTTAACCATACATTTGTAATCCAATGACCGAAAGTCAATGTGCTCTAGTTGTGTCGTTAAATAAAAACTGTGTGTAATATGCAGACCTATTACTGTCACTGATGGTGATAACACGGTATACGTGTCGAGAGTCAAATATTTTGTAATTTTGACGATATGTTTGTCATCCAATAACCAATAAATCAATGTGCTCTAGTGGTGTTGTTAAGCAAAAACTATGTATGACATGCACACCTACTGTCACTGACTGTGTCAGCATGGTACACTTGTCATGAATCAAACATTTGGTAATTTTGACCATTTGTTTGTCATCCAGTGTCCGATATATCAATGTGCTCTAGTGGTGTCATTAAACAAAAACTGTGTAATGTACAGACCTATTACTGTCACTGACGGTGTCAGCATGGTACACATGTCGTGAGTCAAACATTTGGTAATTTTGACCATACGTTTGTCATGCAATGACCGATAAATCAGTGTGCTCTAGTGGTGTCGTTAAACAAACACTATGTGTGATATGCAGACCTATTACTGTCACTGACGGTGACAACACGGTACACTTGTCATAAGTCAAACATTTAGTAATTTTGACCATACGTTTGTCATCCAATAGACAATGATTAATAAATTAATAAATCAATGTGCTCTAGTGGTGTCGTTAAACAAAAAGTATGTTTGACATGCAGACCTACTACTGTTACTGATGGTGACAACATGGTATACTTGTCATGAGTCGAACATTTGGTAATTTTGACACTTCGTTTGTCATCCAATGACCGATAAATCAATGTGCTCTAGTGGTGTCGTTAAACAAAAACTATGTGTAATATGCAGACCTATTACTGTCACTGACGGTGACAACACGGTATACGTATCGAGAATCAAATTTTTTGTAATTTTGACCATATGTTTGTCATGCAATGACCGATAAATCAGTGTGCTCTAGTGGTGTTGTTAAACAAACACTATGTGTGATGTGCAGACCTACTACTGTCACTGACAGTGTCAGCACAGTGCACTCATCGTGAGCCTCGTAAAGAGATTAGGTCTAATTCCGATCTGCTTAGAAAGTCAAAGGAGAATCTGGCACAGATTATACCATATTAGACTGCAGCCACAGATGATTACTTCGGATCAGAGGCTTGATTAAAAACTAATATCGGATTAGGCAAAACTTGTGCAAAATAAATCACAAACAGGATTGATCTGGGAAATAAACAGATCAATTTACTCGTTGCCATGGTAACAGTCTCACAATGCATAATGCACAGCAGCATTCGAATCCCCAAAATTGAATCCTTTTGAAGAAAAAAACTCCTCCTGTTTGATATTGCATATTACTTGTTTCATCAGTGGGAAAAAAAAAAATTCTGAAAGTTAATGCACTGGAGAAATGTAAAGTCAGCAGTTTTAATTTAAATATGATTTGTAATGTACAGTAAGTGCTGTTTATCTCACAGTTGTTGGTGTCAACCAGTACATTTAAAACATCACTACATTGAGACAGCATCAACAAATAATAGATCGTAGAAATAATTTAGCCTCAGTTTAGTAATATTATTTTACAATATGTCCCACATACCTCGTTACTGAACCTAAATGTTATGTAAAATCATTATGAAATAATATTTCCTTTCTTTTTAGTGATCCTAAAGTATTTTTAAGACTAGATTCTGTCGATAAGTTAAGTATAATGAGGTTGTTTTGCATTTGTATTTTTTTTTCAAAAGCAGATATTAGAGACTTTGAAAATATAGTAACAGATTATTTTCTTTTAGTTTAAAAAGCTACTGTTCAACTTTCATTTAGTTTAAAAAAGCTACTGTTCAACTTCCATTTAACACTCAATGAATATTTAAGATGTCAAAAATAGTGGCAGATGATGAGATATTATTGGATTTCCAATTTGTTCAAACGATACTGAGTATGTTATTTACAGTTAGGGTTCTACTGATATGGATGTGGCTATGTCAAAACTTGATTTGAGAGCTGCAGTCTCATCTAAAGGAAGATTGATCTCCCTTGTCACAGGAGTGATCTCCCCTAGTCAACAGACCCATTGACCCTGACCTGCATTAGCAAAAAGTTAGTTTGTTTTGTTTAACGACACTACTAGAGCACATTGATTTATTAATTGTTGACTATTGGATATCAAACATTTGGTCATTTTGACATATAGTACTAGAGAGGAAACCTGTTAAATTTTTTCCATTAGGTCATAGTTACCCACAAACAGAAACCCCTAGTATGATTACTCCAGTTAAATATACTATATAA
This sequence comes from Dracogyra subfuscus, assembly GCA_016106625.1. Classification (NCBI taxonomy): domain Eukaryota; kingdom Metazoa; phylum Mollusca; class Gastropoda; order Neomphalida; family Peltospiridae; genus Dracogyra; species Dracogyra subfuscus. The sequence goes on from JAECMU010114566.1 coordinate 6,626, forward strand.
TGTAACAATAACACATTCAGCATTATTGGTTGGGGATACCTGTGCATTAGGTCAGGTCAGGTCAGGTCAGGTCAGGTCAGGTCAGGTCAGAGTTTAACGTGCACATTATGTGCAAGCTGTTGTAGTGTGTGGCTGTCAAGGGCACAGGTGTCAACCTAAGCCAGCTCCTCCGTCTAGGACAGGAAAGGGGTTTGGGGCAGATACAAGAGATCACCATGCAGCAGTTTGACCTGGGTCAGTATCTGGTGATGGCATTTTTCAAATAGTAGCAAGGGATCTTTTATATGCAGCATCCCACAGAGAGGATAGTACATACCATGGCCTTTGTTAAACCAGTTGTGGAGCACTAGCTGGAATAAGAAATAGCCCAATGGGCCCACGGATATAAATCGATCCTAGACCGACCGTGCATCAGGTGAGCACTTTACCAGATGTTGCACTATGACTGGTATATCAAAGGACATGGTATGTGCTGTCCTGTCTGTGGGAAAGTGTATATAAAAGATATTGTTATAATTGAAAAATGTAGCAGGTTTCTTCTCTAAGACTACATGTCAGAATTAGAATTATCAAATGTTTGACATCCAATAGCTAGCCGATGATTAATAAATCAATGTTCTCCTGATTGGGACGGGAGAAAATCCAATCATAGAATGGATCCACTGAGGTGATTTGCTCCAACATCAAGCAAGCTAGATCACTTACCCATTGAGGGTTTGGAGTCAGTATTTGGATTTAAAATCCCATGCCTCGACTAGGATCCGAACCCAGTACCTACCAGCCTGTAGACCGATGGCATAACCACAACGCCACCAAGGCAGGTAGAAATTTTATGATTTAAAAAAAAAAAAAAGTTTTTAAATATTTTGTTTTGTTTTTTGTTTAACGATGCACTCAACACATTATAAATACGATTATATCGGCGTCGGACATATGGTTATGTCGAGAAAAAACCCCAGTGGTTAGCTGACGGGGATCGATCCTAGACTGACTGTGCATCAGGCAGGCACTGTACCAATGGGCTATGCTGCCCGCAGACCACACATCAGGCAGGCACTGTACCACTGGGCTATGCTGCCCGCTAAATTTTATGAAGTCACATTTCAAAAGAATTTTGATTAAGGTTACACTGTTTGATTGTTTCTGTCTATTAAGTTACTTCAATTAATATATAAATTAATAAATAATAATAAAACAAAAATAATAATAATAATTTTTTTTTAATAATAATCAAAGAAACATATTAACAACCAATGTAAATAAATAAATAAAAAACAACCCAACATACATTTCCTTGCACTGGTCATATTGTAGCACAACCCAAATATGTAAACTTGAAATCAATCAATGATTTAGAAATTGACATCATTTTAATCTCTATATTCAACTACGTGCATAGAGGCAGGATGTTTTCACAGAACTACAAGATATATGTGTATTCTTTTATATACCAGTCCGATATTTATTTATGTGGTTTTAATAAATAAATGTCACCATTGATTTGTTGTATGTATTAGCTGAGATTTCCTGATAAAGCTAATTGTATAGAGTATTATGTGTATTTGTGTTTCAGAATTATTTATCGGGAGATTATATTGGGAGACACAGACTTTTTTTTATTCTTATATGTTTATTTTATCAATATGTATTAGATATATTTTGTATATTGTTTTAAAGGGACATACCCTAGTTTCAGTTCATGACAATTAACATTAAGTTTAGTTTACAAACCTGTAACACATTTTTATAAAGTTACAATTGAGTGAAACATGGGTCTTTGACTTTGAAATGGTGAAATACCCTCTAAAATAGAATAAAACTCGAGAACATAACTGTTACTTCTCAGAGGCACATGCCTTTTTTAAAATATGAGAAATGCATTTTGTGATATTAAAAAACATCAGGATGACCAAAAACACATCGAATGTACGGAAATGGATACTTTAAACAATAAAATTTAAGTAAAGTATTATTTCAGTCATCAAAAAATGCCTCTAATAGTCAAAACTATGTCTTAGTGTTTACAAACTAGGGTATATGTCCCTTTAATAATGGTGAAATAAAAAAAAACAATTTGTATGTAGTCTGTAATTAAGGGATTGAGTTTGTACTGACAGACAAATCTATGCTGGGCGATGGTATATGATTATATGCTGAATTAGTTTTGACATTTAATATTAATTAGATGAACCTAGTTAGAAATCTATTTTTAATTTTTAATACCACTACAGTTTAAATTTAAATTAGAAAATCTATTACATCAGTATCATGTTTTGTTTAATGACACCACTAGAGAGCATATTGATTTATTAATTAATCATTGGCTAATGGATGTAAAATATTTGGTAATTTTGACATATAGTCTTATATATGAGACAATAACTTTAAATGACTTAACATAAGTAACAGATAACTGCCTATGTCAGAAGCTATCTAAGCACTGCAATATCGGAAAACCTTCATGGACTACCAGTATGACATCACTATGACACACATCATAACCCATGATGGTTTTACAATATTGTAGCACTATGCAATGGCTTTGAAAATATGGGTCCAGATCCTAAAGAGTAATCATCTTGTAATGGAGAATTTACGGTAGCAGGGTACCGTTATATTTCTAAAAATTGACTTGACACCTGTGGCTTTGACTTTGGGAATTTTAGGTTGTTTTACTAATTTAAAAACATCTAATTAAGCTAAGTTGGATTTTAAAAGAGTATTACTATACATATACTTGTATTTATTCAAATTAATAGGTACTGGCCTCGGTGGCATTGTGGTTAGGCCATCGGTCTACAGGCTAGTAGGTACTGGGTTTGGATCCCAGTCGAGGCATGTGGTTTTTAATCCAGATACCGACTCCAAACCCTGAGTGAGTGCTCCTCAAGGCTCAATGGGTGGGTGTAAACCACTTGCACCGACCAGTGATCCATAACTGGTTCAACAAAGGCCATGATTTGTGCTATCCTGCCTGTGGGAAGTGCAAATAAAAGATCCCTTGCTGCTAATTGGAAAGAATAGCCCATGAAGTGGCGACAGCGGGTTTCCTCTCAAAATCTGTGTGGTCCTTAACCATATGTCTGATGTCATATAACCATAAATAAAATGTGTTGAGTGCATCATTAAATAAATCATTTCTTTCTTTCTTTCAAATTAATAGATCTACTTTGTGTTTTGAAAGGTTATGGATGAGTGAAGGGATGTTTGTCAAGTGTCAGAATATATCTGTATATAGGGTAGAGCCTCACTGCATTCACCATTCTAACATTTGCAGGATAAATCTGATATCTTAAAGACAGTAACCAGTTATTTCTTTTATCCTGCAATTCTATAGGAATATTCAGGAAATTATTATTTATTCCATTTTTTTTGTATGCAAATCGAGTATTGTCATCCTAGCAAGGCTTTTGTCATATGACGTCATACAAGATGCATGACATCATTATTGTAAGACACTTGCTACATTCTGTCACATTAATTTTTTTTTTATAAAGACTAATTCATAAATAAATATACAAGGTTTGTATTGTTATCACAAAACCTAAAATTATTTCTATTTTACGGTACCTCAACAAATGATTTAATGAGTATGTTTATTGAAAATCTTCTCTGAAATACTCAAGTTGAGTCGGGCTGATGTCACGTGACCTATATTTTTGGTCACTGACCAAAAATATAGAGATTTATCTAGTCATCATATCTTGCCAATGTATACAGTGATTGTGTGATAAATGATAATAAACAAAATAAATATTTACAATCAGAATATTTTAGTCCAACACTGGGAATAAATAACGACATAGCATTTGGTGAATGCTGGGGAATGATACCGATTGTTGGAGACTAGAAACACATGTGATAAAATTTCAGAACCACATACCGGTTATTTATCATGTTATTTACTACACAAGTTTATAGTACGCAAGAATATTATACCACAAGAAATATTTGTTATCAGCGAACTCAAAAATAGTTAATGTAAAGGTATTTAGTATCAAACTTAGAATTGTTGTTGTGTTAAAGCGGGAATCTTTGTCTACCGTGTGATAGTTAGCCATTTTGCGTTTTTGCTATAGAGTGATCTCTGATGACAGAGAACAATCATACTGTCCAAATGTCTGTCTGGCTCTTGAATGGCAGGTTCGACCTACTCGGGTTAGTGGTTCTGTATTTATTACATACCACCTTTAAATATTATGATTAACAAAAAAGTTGGTTCTTCTTCTTCGTCATACTCTCAGACAGGGACCCCAGGTGGCTCGAACAAAAGCTGCTGTATTCCGTAGGTTCTCCAATGGGCCAAAACGAGTTTCTCCTTCAGGGATTCATCTGAAGGCCAGACTGCTTTTCTCTGGTTCTGGTAGGTGGGACAATGTTGCAGGAAATGTTCCACAATCATGGATGCTGTACCACACTAGCAGGTTCCACCACTGTTTTCTACTCTGAATTTGGTATACATGTGGTAGTTTTGAAAGACGGTTGAATTTTATGGAATTGACAGAACACTGAGCATCCTGACTAGTAATATGACCTCATTCGTGGCTAGGGATATGACCTCATTCGTGGCTAGGGATATGACCTCATTCCTGACAAGGGATATGACCTTATTCCTGGCTAGGGATATGATCTCATTAATGACAAGGGATATGACCTCATTCCTGGCTAGGGATATGACCTCATTCCTGGCTAGGGATATGACTTCATTCCTGGCTAGGGATATGACCTCATTCCTGGCTAGGGATATGACCTCATTCCTGGCTAGGGATATGACCTCATTCCTGACAAGGGATATGACCTCATTCCTGGCTATGGATATGACCTCAT
>JAECMU010114586.1:0-20084 GCA_016106625.1 Dracogyra subfuscus
CGAGCAGTCAATTCTTTTTATTTTTGGCTTGTAACTTTTTTCTTTAAAAAAAAAAAAATATATTCTATTAACTTTTTTACTAATTGCTATATTCAAAATTCTGCCCATTTTCAACTCTAACCCCACCCCCCCTCCATCCCGAGGTCCATCGGAGGTCGGACTCGGGATGGGCGTGTTCGAAACCCTAGTGGTATATGGGCACGTTAAACTAGTTTTCATCAGCCTGGGGAAGTCCAATACGACCCTCAACAATTACTAGCCACAGTCACTGCACCAACAACACCGGTTTATAAAACAATTATTCATCACTTAGGCACGAAATTCAATCTAGAATATATATATTATTTCTTTTTTTAAATAGAGGAAACTCTTAACTTTAATGGAATGTTGATCAATATCATTGATAATCAGATTTTTAACCTTGCAAAAAGTAAAATGTACATTAAGTCCACAGCTAAAGCAGATGGGGAAATGGTGAAGTGTGTGGTATGTATAGCCACAAGAGACAAGCACCTGTTGTGGTTGGAGACACGGACTGGGATGTAGAGTTGGACAGAGAAAGAAGTTGAAAGATGGGAGGAGTTGCCAGATCGGGAAGAACTGAGACTGAATTCAAAGGAAAGGAAAGGGGGCTGTGGGATTTTAAAAAAAGAGGGAGCCCCCACCTTAATCCAACGCTTGTTCTTTAAGTCTTAATTGCTTGCCTATCGCATAATTTACTGCACAAGATTACATGAACTGTTACTATCCAAAAATAGAATCGTATGGTTGACTGTACAAACCTATGGTATTACCATATAATACATTAATACATGTAAAACATTAACTTTTGTTTTTAACTGATGACTTTGGTAAACATTCTTCAGTTTATTTAACGATGCACTCAACACATTTTATTTATGGTTATATGGACCACAAGAATATTGAGAGAGGAAAGCTGCTTTTGCCACTTCATGGGCTACTCTTTTTCGATTAGCAGCAAGGGATCTTTTATATGCACCATTCCATAGAGAGGAAAGCACATATCACAGCCTTTGATGTACCAGTCGTGATTGACTGGCTGGAGTGAGAAATAGCCCAATGGGCAGACTAGAGTAAATGCAGGCATTTGAACAGGAATTTATTCATGGGGGGCGGGTTCTAGATAGTAGCAAATGTGAAGTTTCTAAGGGTCTCTTACAGATATGTTCTTGAAACACCACATACCATTACTTGGAATCTACTGGCTATAAACAATACAAAATAATGTACTAATTTTCACTTACACTTGTTAACAGGGACACAAATGTTGAATTATTTTGTACTATTAAGCTAAAATAACAAATACATCACCATAAAATATCACACACATGCATAATTATAAGCTATGCATAAAATATTGCTAATTTAAATAATTTAATAACTAAAGAAATGGAAATTGTGTGCAAAATATATGAGACCATTAAGCAGGTGAATGGTATATTCGTACAATAAGCAAATGTTATGCAATACAGGGATTTATCCTGGCGTTCTGTAGATCCCATCACAGGCCCCTTCCCAAAAGAAAGTGGTATTGAAAATTCACAGCATAAATACTAAAAGTTCCCAAAATATACATTTAATTATATCTGTTCTAATAAAGAGAAGAAAGAAAGAAATGTTTTATTTAATGACACACTCAACACATTTTAATTACGGTTATATGGCATCAGACATGGTTAAGGACCACACAGATTTTAAGAGAAAACCCGCTGTCACCACTTCGTGGGCTACTCTTTCCGATTAGCAGCACGAGATCTTTTATTTGCGTTTCCCACAGGCAGGATAGCACAAACCATGGCCTTTGTTGAACCAGTTATGGATCACTGGTCGGTACAAATGGTTTACATCTACCCATTGAGCCTTGCAGAGCACTCACTCAGGGTTTGGAGTTAGTATCTGGATTAAAATTCCCATGCCTCAACTGGGATCCGAACCCAGTACCTACCAGCCTGTAGACCGATGCCTAACCACAACGCCACCGAGGCCGGTGTTTTTTTATTTATTGGATATATGGCATTGGTGACCTGGTCATAACCTAGGAGCAGCCAGTCATATGTCTTGAAATTGTTAACACACGTACATGTGTTGTATTATCATAAATAACGTACGATATGTTCTCACCAATGTGTGTGTAAGAAATTAATTTAACAGTGGTGTACTGCATTATTCAGTGGCCTGAAAAAAATAGCCAAAATATTATTTACTAGTGCTAATTTTAACAATCCCATCAGACACTGGACCCTGGCTAAAAAATTCTGGATAAATCCCTGTAATACATAAGCAAAAATAACCTTTAATATTACCCATATGGTTAAAAAAACACTTTGGCACACATCAGTCACTATAGAAGGCCAAGTGGGACATAACACTTCCATGTCACACGATGACGTCATCAATTGGTGCCCTACGGCTTTACAATAACCAATCAAGCAAACAAGTTCAATGATATAAATTAAGATTGATTATGAGTAATAAAGTAGATATTAAACTCACTACCATTTCACATCATGTTTATGTCCTTACTGAAATAATTTTCCTTATGACATGTTACAATATGGAAGCTGGTTTAACATCCTGTAAATATGGCAAGCATTTTTAGTTTGATTGACTATTCAAAGTAACTCCGGGCTTCTAGAATTTTATAAAAATCCACTAGCCATGGAATCAGTGATGTTAAACATTTAGTAGCCATGATTAAAAATTCACTAGCCCTACTTTAAATAAATACAAGTTTACTAATAGTAATAATCAGCTATGTCACCTAGAGAGGGAGGTAGAGCTTAAAACCTTTTAGATTAGGGGTGGGAAGAGGGAGCAGGATATTCATATTTACAAAATATGTAAATAAAGCATTAGACAAGGTTTTATCCACTAGCCGTTGGGCTAGTTATTGAAGTAATTTACTAGCCCAACCCTGAATATCACTAGCCATGGGAGTGAGGTTACCATCTAGAAGCTCATTTTTATGGGTGTTCTATCGTCATGTTTCTGTATTAGCATTATAAGACATTTTAAAATCCTGAAATAAAAACTGTCCTGCAATATGCAATGTATAAAAATCTTCTTTTTTTCCTTCTTTTTGGGGGGAGAGGGGGTATGCAAGTAAATGGAATTAAAACAATATTGGTAAACCATATACATGTATTATTATTGCCATGAATAAAAAATCTCCAAAAACCATTTTTATTTGCTCGATCTGTGTGACAAGAAAAACAAGCATTCCACCATGAAACATTTATCACAGAGATAAATTAAGGGTGGATGGGTTTTGTTTGGTTGTTTGTATTAAAATATTATTTAATATTTAATCTAGAACTGAATGCCAATACATTAGCACAGTACCGAGACTGCAGAGCTCGTTACTGCTCATGTCATGTTTTTGACTAACAGTCTTTATTTATTTACATTTTAAATATGGTTGATTTAGAATATCAATAACTACATGTCTATACACTTTAAACCAGATTAATATCACACTTTGTTTTTGTGAATATGCACCTTAGTGCATGTTCACGATGTGTTAATTTTGCGAATGGCAAATATTGCTGTAAGCATTCTAAACTGAAAAATAATATGTGCATAAAAATTTACGATGAGGTTTGCACAAACAGCATGAAATTAATATGCATGAATTTCTTTTCTTTTTACAGTATTCAATGTATTTCTGGTTGACTTAGTGTTTTAATAGCCCAAATATGACTTTACTACCCAATAATTTCGTATGTAGCAAATGACAAGTATTAAAAAAAGTAAATAAAGCTACAAGAAGCAATAACAAATGTGGCGGAAACTAATCCACATTAAAACCCCTGAACCAAACCGCTTACAATTAACAGGAGTACAGAAAAAACATCTGGACCATTACAGTGAAGGAGGAAAGAAGGAAACTTCAGTCATGTGACTAACACAGAGAACTGAGGACTCAGTGGTAGATTTCAAGCCATCCCATTGGATGTTGATATATTTACATAGGGGAATATGCTGTTAGTTGTGGTCACTTGCAAAAAGAAAACAAATATATTGAAAAATAAAATGATAGTTGAGACCATTATAAACATTATGATGATAAGACGCACATTGAATACATTACCAAAATTAAAAACCACTGATATTCTAAAGAAGAAGTTGTATTTAATATCTAGTTCTTAGTGATTAAAACAATTTCCATTAATGCGATTGTGTGCACATTAATTTACGTGTAAACTTTGCCAAACCAAGTGTACAATGTTTTATGAAATTGTGCCCAGTTCTTGGATGTACAAATGTAGTATACTCTGAACAAATGTTTTATTTTATTGTTATCATTAAAAACATTTTTTATTACTATAATATATAAGATTAAACAGATGTAATAAAATGTATTTAAAATTTCAAGGTTACATGCTTGTTTGAAAATCCACTTTGGCAATCACACCTATTTTACTAAAAACAACAAACCATGTGACAAAATGTTTGTAAAGAACTAAAAAAAAATAACAATAAATAAAATTTAAATGATTACAATCATGAAAATAATACAGATAACAAAATAATACTAGTATCAAATAAAATGCAAAATGCATACAATGTTATCTAGCTAACAATAAGCACTAAACTATTTTAACATATATTAATGTAACATTTGTAAAATGTTGTAATCTTTTTCATTTATTAACACCTATCAGGGACAAACCAGTTTGTTCCTGTAAACAGAGCCATGCCTTGCAGGCGTATTGTAAAGGTTAACTGTATAATAAAGTAAAGTTGAAACTAGACAAAAGAAATATGTTGCCAAGTTGTAATCAAAATATCAAAAGATGACATTGCGTATGTTTCATAGCCAATAAAGGCTATTTCAATTTCAGGTGGGTTTTTTAATTCTGCATTAAAATTACCTGTTAGCTAAACGGAAATAAAAGAAAAAGTTTGTATTGTTTAATAACACCACCACTGGATCACATTGATTAATTAATAATCATCTATTGTATGTTAATCATTTAATAATTATGACATGCAGTCATCAGAGGAAACCCGCAACCTTTTTTCCTAATGTAGCAAGATATCTTTTATATGCATTATTACACAGACAGGATAGCACATACCATGGCCTTTGAAATACCAGTCATGGTGCACTGACTAGAGCGAGATATTGGCCAATGGGCCCACTGATGGGGATCGATCTCAGACCGACCATGCATCAATTGAGCACTTTACCACGTCTTGCCCAGCTAAAAGGAAAAACAACACTAGAATAGTGCAGCAATTCATAAGGATTTTCTCAGTCTGCCGCACCCTGAAAACCATGAATAACATCATGTGAAGATTTTCTCAGTCTGCCGCACCCTGAAAACCATGAATAACATCATGTGAAGATTTTCTCAGTCTGCCGCACCCTGAAAACCATGAATAACATCATGTGAAGATTTTGCATTCTGAGAGAACTGCTAAAGATATATGTTCCTACCAAGTCCAAAACATTTTCATATGTTATAAATTCAAGAGTCATAACTCTGTCAAAAATGGGTAAATTGCCATGAAAGCTAAATTGTATCTGTATATTCACAATTTCATCTCACTGAAAAAAAACAAATTCAATAAAAACTATTTTCATACGTCAAATGTTCAATAACAGTACATGATAAAGATATAAAAAATGTCAGAACAATATCTTGAGGCATTGTCAAAAAAAATGCCTACTATATGTGGGACAGATGGGTAGTCCCCTCGCTTGGAATGGCTGGGGACTACTAATACTGTCGTCCTTTTATTTAAAAGTTTTTGGAACATTTAGCATAGGTGTTTTGTAAGACAATTTGTGATGCAATGAAAGAAAAAGTAGGAATGACACATTTTACTCATTACTGGGAATATTAAATATATCATAGCAAAATAGATTTAAACCATACGGTCCACAGTTCATAATTATATTTTTGTCTATACTTCTGTGCCTCGATTCTTTGGATAGCTAAATATCAGCACTATATATAAATCATTTATATTATTTATTGTAACATCATTCTGTAATTTTGTTTATCATCTACATATATCTCATCATCAACAAACAACAACATATTGAATGAATGTTTAACGATACCTCCAGATAAAAAGTAAACTGATTAGGTAAAATAAAGAAATACATGTGGTTCCCGTTACCAAACCAATCCTAATTTTGTCCACCAATCCTAAACCTTTTTTCCACCTACTAATCTTTAAAACAGTCAGAGGACTGAGCATCTGTTTGAAATGTTACATTACCGCTATTTGCCAATTTTAGGAATAAAACAAAATATATATATGTTATAGCCTACCTAGTATGTACATAAATATACGTGCCTATACCCTAAAACAATTCACATGTAACCAGAACCACACACATTTTTATATTTAGCCTTATCAAGTATCAAAAACATCACATCAATTTGTTTCCATACATGTAGCACACTGCACTTGCCTGGTTCTCTCTCCCGCATAAGCATACAAAACGTTTGCTTGCACCCCCACCCCTAAGAGCAAAATATCAAATTTGGGCAAAAACGTGCTAACCTGAGACCTTTTTACCATGTACATCCATCTTCAACCCTCAAAATTAGTTGTAATCTATGTAAAAAATATGTGGTGATTCATCTGCAACCCTACATGTATATAGCTGTTTAGTATTAATGCTAATAGCCTAATATGAATAAATGTTGTACAGATTCCAGCATTTACGTTTAATTTGGGCAAAAGCCAGCCTGGCTCCCTACAATGGAAGCCCATACCTGCTGCTATCCCATATAATTTAAGATTATATGGTCCACATTTAACCGGGAGAAGGAATTTGCTGTGAATTTTCTTTTAAGTTGCACGCAAGTACATGTATTTTACATGAATAGAAACTAATATTATCTTCCCTACCCCACCCCAGAATAACAGAAACCGCTGGGGATTGGAATGAATACAATGTCAATTAGTGATGTTCTATTCATGTGACGTATTATAAAATAAAATTGATCAACTGGGTTCTTCCGATTCGATGACCGATTATAATTATCTACAACTGACTGTGGTGGGGGAAGTCATGCCAAATAACATAACCAGCTCTGCTCGTTATTTCTTGAACATATTCTCTCAACTACACAGCAGTAATGTTTGTATTTGTTTAACAACACCACTAGAACACACTGAGTTATTAATCACTGGCTATTGGATGACAACCATGTGGTTTCTTAGAGGAAACCCTCAACATTTCCCCATTAGTATCAAGGGATCTTTATATCTTTTATATGCACCATCCCACACAGGATAGTACATACCACAGGCTTTGACACACCAGTTGTGGTGCACTAGCTTGAATGAGCAATAGCCCAATGGACCCACTGATGGGGATCGAACCTAGACTGACCACGCATCAAGTGAGCATTTCATCACCGAGCTATTTCCCACCTTTACACAGAGAATAATACACGAGTGGACGTTGGATACCATTTATCTCACAGCGAGTTGTTTTAAAATGCATCTAACGAGTGAAAGCGAGTTTGACACATTTTTAAACGAGTTGTGAGATAAATGGTATCTAACAGACATGAATGTATTATTCTATTTCTTACATATCCTAAAAAACCCAGGTTTTAAGCAAATTTTAACATCTTTATCAACTAAATGTTATTAACAACTCTTTGTACTTGTAGCTGATTTAGGAGTCACATACACACGACTGTCAGGTTAACTATATGTCACAGTGTAATCGATTTCCATTGTGTTTTTTTTATTTATTGGATATATGGCATTGGTGACCTGGTCATAACCTAGGAGCAGCCAGTCATGTCTTGAAATGGTTAACACACGTACATGTGTTGTATTATCATAAATAACGTACAATATGTTCTCACCAATGGGTGTGTAAGAAATTAATTTAACAGTGGTGTACTGCACTATTCAGTGGCCTGAAAAAAATATCCCAATTATTATTTACTGGCGCTAATGTTTCCAATCCCACCAGTCTTGGGATGCTGGCTAAAAAATGCTGGCTAAATCCCTGTAATATATAAACAAAAATAACCTTTAATATTACCCATATGTACGTTAACAGGACATGGGTTATCATAAATAACGCATGGTGTTCTTACCAAAGGGCGTGTAAGAAGCAGTAATAACGTGTACTAGAGATAAAAAGGCAGCACCCAGCCCTGTTGGTAAGTGCTCATGTTGAAGGATTGCACCACACCAGTAGACCAATTCTCCGATTGGGCTTTTTCACGTCCCACCAGTGCACCATGACTAATGTATCAAAGGCCGTGGTATGTGCTGTCCTGTCTGTGGAAAAATGCACATAAAAGATTCCTTGGGAAAATGTTGCAGGTTTACTCTACGACGACTAGTCAAAAATGACTAAATATATTTCATTTCAACTTATTTTCATGCTTACGTCCAATTAAGGTTCAACCACGCTGTAATGGGTAGTACATACCTCAGCTGTCTGGGCTATCTGTCCAGGACAGTGGGTTAGTTGTTAGTGAGAGAGAAGAGGGTGTAGTGGCCTTACACCTACCCATTGAGCCTTACAAACTTGTTTTGGGTTGGGGTCGGAACCGGGATGCCAACCCTGTGCCTACCAGTCTGTAGTCCGATGTAGTTACACTGTGCCACCTGACATCAAATAGCCATTGATTAATAAATCTAAGAGCTCTACATCGTAGTTAAAAAAAACCTAATTTTTTAACTTCATATTTAGAACATAATTTACATACCTGATAGACATATCTCATCATGCAGAAATAAAATGCCTTACCTGAATTTGTGTTGCATAATCCGTACATGGGTTATGCCAATTTTGTATTCTCAGATATCCATCTTTTAACAAATTTTACAAAAATATTACAGTGTAGACAATAACCATTGATTACTTAAAGGGACATTCCTGAGTTTGCTGCATTGTAAGATGTTTCCGACTAATAAAATATTTCTACGATTAGAATACCAGTGTCTGTATACTTAATGTGCTTCTAGTCATCTTAATATTTGCAAGAAGACCAAACAGCACCCTGATGCGCGGTCGGTCTAGGATCGATCCCCGTCAGCTAACCACTGGGGGTTTTCTTGACATAACCATATGTCCGACGCCGATATAACCGTAATTATAATGTGTTGAGTGCGTCGTTAAACAAAAAAAACAAAAAAACAAAAACCAAACAGGATTTTGTCTTCAAATAATTTTGTACGTACGAAAAAAGTATATTTTAGGAAATAAAATCAAATTTAACCTAGAACAAATGTTATAACTATCAGAAACATGTTTATCATACAGTCACTAATATTTTATGCAAAAAAATATATTTGATATGTAATTACAATTGTTAAAAAGTCTCTGTTAGTCGATAACATCTTAAAAATTGCTGCAAACTCAGGAATGTCCTTTAACAATGAATGTATAACATTTACGCTCACAATAATAACATATACATATCTACATGGTCGTGTTATTGCTGCCGCTACCGACTAGGAGTTCTGTATAAGGAAGTCCTATTTGCGACAAAGTTTACAACCATCACACTGATGTTATCAACCGAGCCCCGGTAGTACGCCTGTAAAACGAGGCTCTTCGCTCCAAAGTGAGGCTCGTTCAGTCGATCTTTTATATACTCCACTGCTTCATCATTGCTGAAGCAATCCCACAATCCATCTGTGGCGAGGATCATAAACATTGGCTTCAGATTGTTGAGGTCAAAGGTCATAATGTCTGGGTCGGCTATGACGAGGTTTTTCTCTTTCAGTGGATAATCACCAAGAGCACGCGACGTTGCTAGGACACCGGCTACTCTCCAGACTCCATTAAAGCTGATGAAACCTCCTGCTTGTCGAATTCGATTTCTTTCTTTTACCTTCAACCAAAACAACAAACAGTAATTCCATGTGAAAATAAACATATTAAACAAAACAAAAAGAGGAAAAAAGCTATAAACAAACTTTTTTTGTTTTACAAAACTGGAGATAACTGTATTGATGTAAATATGTAATATATTTTTTTTTTTTTAAACTGGAAATAATCTTTTAAATGAAAATTTAGCATTGTTATTAACTTGTTATCACCAACTGAGAGAAAACATAATAAATATATTGCATGTCTGAAACTTCAAACAAGCTTCAGTGTACTGTATGCTAATCAAACATGCATTCTGAGAGTACTCTTAAAGCAATACATGTCCACTACTGGACCCAACTAATTTTCGTATCTCCTTAGTCCAAGGGCTACAACTCTGTAAACAAATGTGTAAATCACCATGAAAATCAAACTTATTCTGAAACAGTAAATAGTAAAGCAATATATAGAAAATTTCATCTCAATATCTTCAGGCATTGGGGAAAAAAGGTCAGAAAAGCACATAATCATAGCTTCTAAGTTCAAGGGCCATAACTCTGTCACAAATTACCATGAAAGTTAAACTTGATCTGTAATAGTACATTGTAAAGCCATACACAAAACGTTAGCTCAACATCTTGAGGAATTGCAATTTGTTTTCTCTAGAAAACCAATTTTGAAATCGCCTGAATTCAAGGGCCATAACTCAGACAAAAATGAGTAAATCTTCATGAAAGTTAAAAATGATCCGTAACAATACAGAATAATGCTATACACAAAATGTCAACTCAATAACTCAAGGCAGTGTGAAAAATTAATAATCCAGACAGACATACATGTACGTACAGACAGACAGACATGAAACCTATAGTCCCTTTTCACTGGACCTGTAGGGAACTAATAAATATATTACATATTTGAAATTCTGAAGCAGCTCCAGTCTACAGTATTCTACAAAAATTATTATCTCGCCTTCATGTAAAATTATTTAATCTCATTGGATGGAGCCAAATTCTCTTATACCCCGTCTGTAATTTCCAAGTTTCCAGCCACCCCATTTAATGCTAAAGCAATAATTAGATTATAAATACCATTGATAATCAATCCATTAATTAATATATGTTTCAGACAATTTAGTATTACAAACATATGAAGTCAAAAACATGTTTATCGATGGAACTATTTTTCGTTACTGACAAGTGGTTTCATTCGCGTCTGCGTGGTACGGCTCCGTTAATAAATTGTTAACAATTACTGTCTGGCATTATTTTGATTATTTGGCTATATGATTTAACATGTCGGCAAGATAAATTCGTTGTAGATGCATCTCTCGGGGAATATGGCTTTTTATGTACCCTCAGTGTGCTCAACTTCGGCTCGGGGTAAAAGAACACACAGAGGATACACAAAAAGCCACATACCCCTCGTCATGCTTCTACAACTTATATTATAAATGATATAATGTTAATTAGGTGATGGTGACTGGGAAAATACTTACCAGTTGTGGTTTATGGTCGAAAGACAGCGGTATCATCTTGCCATTTTTATCACAGATTACCCCCCTTGAGTCACCGACATTGGCCACAGTAAGCTGGTTGTTGTGCAGCATGGCTACAAGCGCTGTGGTACCTGCAAACAATATCCAATACACTGAATTCCTCTGATATAACAGGGGCATGACGAGGGGGGGGGGTGTCAAATGTAAACCAAGTGGACCCTTTTTCTATTTAGTTTTGCACCACCAGAAACTCTGTATGTATAAACCTGTATGTTTTAGTTCTGAAAGAGGACCATTTGCTTCAGCGGGGGAGGGTCATCCCGAACCCCCCCCTGCCTACTCCACTGTATTAGAATTTCAATTTTGGTGGGGGTTGACACAGCAAATGTTGCCTATGGTTTAATAACAAAAGTTAGGGCACCAAGGCACACTTTTCCTTCAAAAGAGGGGCACAAAGACTACTTACTTTCCATTATATTTCTCAGACAAAACTTATTTCACCTTATGGCTTGAACTCTTTCAATAAAGTAGAAATGTGATAGCTGTGTGTTAAAACTTTACACAACCTTTATTACATACCTATTCAATCTTACTATAGTAATAAAGACATTTTGAAACCATGTAATACATTTATTTTAAATCACACATGTGCGATCTAGATTGGAACTTTTAAATAGGGAATTCTCTTTCTATTTTACTGTAATCAACGCCTTTTATTTACTGATGTCATATATGATTTACAAATTATGTCACATCGTATTAGAAACATTACACAAGGCTGCTGCAGATTATGATTCTTAGCGTTAACTAAATTCATGAAAGAAGTTTTGATCACAGATTTAACAAAATGTTAATTGTTATAATGTTAAAAATACAAAACTTCACATATGTTGTTTTTGCTTCCTATCTATTACACTCCTTTATTTTGCAAAAGAACAATAGATATGAAGAGAAAACAATGTATGTGAAGTTCAGTATATTTATTACATGTACCTATTCAATCTTATTATAGTGTCTAATGATACAGACATTTTCAAACCATGTGCTCAGTGTATTGCACATAATGCTATATGGGACAAGGAAGGCTACATCTACAACATGTATGCGAAGGGCGTCGTGGCAAACCAGGTAAGATAATGCAGTATTTTTCTTGCTGTCAATGCTGTAAGATTTTTGGAGCATAACGGCAAATAAGAAGGGCAAAGTATATATGGTAAATGCTGTCAGTGCAGTAGTGAAATTCAAACCCTGTCTTATCGATGTATAAGTCACAAATTGTATAAAATTGTCAACAAAGCAATTTTATGCAAAATCTGTGACCGTTATACATCGATAAATTCACAAAAAAGTTACTTACTTATTTTTTCAATAATTACAAACAACACTTTTATTTTGGGAAAAATACACAAAATTCAGTTTCTAAATTCCTTTCCATGACAATTTTACTTAATGATGTCACATTTAATATAATGAAATCATCTTCTTACATTGTCCAGTGAGAATAGAGTAAATAGTATAATGTCAGAATGTTTGTAATTAAATACATACATGTTGTATATATAGGTACTGGGTATAACATTTTGTACCACGCTTTGCTGTCGCCCCCTTTGATCTTACCCGTGGGTGTGTCTAACCTAATTTGAGCGATTGTTGAATGGCTGAAGGAAGTTATGCCTTCAGTTAACATAGAGTGCAAATTTCAAACTATTTTGTGATGTCAAAGTGGCACAGCAAAAGGGGTCGTGGTACAAGGGAGTTACCTCATACCTTTACGAGAGTTTCGTATAGTTAGACCACTGTTTTGCGGCCGCTGAGTGACGTGTGTAATAGATCTTGGGCTACGCCCTCGATCATTACACACGTCACTCAACAGCCGTAAAACAGTGGTCTAACTAGACGAAACTCTCGTAAAGGTATGAGGTAACTACTACATGTGCTAGGCACGTGTGCAGAAATTGTAAAAAGGTGGGGTGGGGGTGTGGGGGGGGAGCTCAACAGACATTTATACATGTGGCAATTTGTGGACTGAACAAAATGTACAAAAATATTTATTGTAATTTAAAGCCCAAATTGTTCATATTATCATACATATACGACCTGTATACTAAAAGTTTGTGTTGTTTAACGACACCACCAGGGCACATCGACATATTAATCATCAGCTATTTTATGTCAAACATTTGACAACTGTGACATATAGTCTTAGAGAGGAAACACACATTTTTCCATCAGTAGCAAGGGATCTGTTATATGTACCAACTCACAGACAGGAAAGCACATACCACAGCCTTTATACCAGTTGTGGTACACTGGCTGGAACAAGAAATAGCCCAATGGGCACACTGATGGGAATCAATCCTAAACCGACCGTGCATCATCGAGTGCTTTACCACCGGGCTACCTTCTGCCTCTACCTGTATAATAATGCAAAAATCTCAAACACTAGTAATGAAGGCTAAATTTTCCAAAGGCAGATCCAATAAATATTTTAGAGTGAAACAATTGCAAAGGAGCACAGGTACAACTTCTAAAAAGGGCATACCAATAAACCTTTTAATTAGATTGGGTAGCCCAAATTGTTTGCTAGACAGATAATACAATTATTTTGCCACCCCTCTTTCATACTTTGCTGCTCCCCCTTATTTTTGGGTGCCCCACTTTAGTTTTACACATCCTACTATATTTTAAAGCACCCAGCTCCGCTATTTCAAAATGCACACTTTTTTCACACACGACCAGCCTCCGTGGTTAGGCAGGGTTGGAATTTTTTTTTATTTTACTGGTAGCCCACCGGGCTACCAGGTACCTATAATCTGGTAGCCCTGCAACATGGTGTGGTAGCCCGAAAAATAGCCATATTAAAAATGATTTTAAAAACTGTCATGATGCGCGTGCACTCGCACGGAAAACATGAATGAGAACAGCACATTTTACAATGACCAAGCTAATTACTATGTATGTTCATTGTCGCGGGTCATATATTAACTACTGACCTATAACCTAAATAAGTAATTCGCACGTACTATCTTTCGCCGATATTTTTCAAATTCAAATAGCAACACTATCTATCCTTGACCGTGACACAGATTTTGCTTCCGGTTACCAGACACGTGATGCACTATACACGTTTAGACTAATAGGCTAACAATAGGATTAATCTGCATCGTTAAGTAACCTATCCCGACCTGACTCAGATGGATGTGTCTGAACCTTAATTGGATAGTAATATTTAATGGAAGACAAAAAACCAAATACAAAAGTACCGTACCTTTTCGCGCAACCCAAAAGTAATATAGAAAAAATTAATTATGAAAATAATAAAATAGATAATTTACCCAAAATTCTGCGAGTGTATCTTATTATAGCTGTGCCAGATAAAATTAGTCCTACACTGAAAATACAAGAAAATTCATCTTTTCAGACTCGCTGAAATGTTCTAACTCTTCGAGAATTGTTGTAGTCCTTATTATCGAATTTCTTTTTTTTGGCTGAAGTTATTTCATAGTAATTATTGTCCGGTTCTTTACGTTTTTTAGTGATAAACTTGTCCATGTCTTCGCATTGCGGTTATTCTGTATCTACAGGGAAAACGTGTATGTATTTTTACAGCATATTTGTGACACATGACAGTAATTCATTGAGTTTGTTTATAATTTGTTAAGTCAGTTAATGAGATAATACGGTAAGAGCACATGCCTCCCAATGTATATGTCATTTGGGGGATGAGAATATTTCACCTTTAATATAATGACGTAGAGTATTGTTTGTAATCATTGCTGTAAAAACAATGTAGCCTTTGAAATGTGCGTGGCGTACGGCGGGCGACTGATTGAAGTTAAGTTAAAATATTTTATTCTAAGGAGCATCCAGATTAGCGGCTAGCACTGTAATTAAAACTGTTTTGCTTTCTGGTTTCCAAAGAATTTTTTTTATTTTATTTTTTATTTAGTTGTGTTTTTTGCGGTAGCCCACCGGGCTTACAGCATCGTCAAAAATGGTTGCACAGTCTTAAATTCTGGTAGCCCCAGGCATGGGATTTATCCAACCCTGGGTTAGGCCATCGGTCAACAGGCTGGTAGATACTGGGTTTGGATCCCAGTCGAGGCATGTTTTTTTAAAATCCAGATACTGACTCCAAACCCTGAGTGAGTGCACTGCAAGGCTCAAGGGGTAGGTATAAACCACTTGCACCAACCAGTGATCCATAACTGTGCAATCCTGCCTGTGGGAAGTGCAAATTAAAGATCCCTTGTTGTTAATCGACATAAGAGTAGCCCATGAAGTGGCGACAGCAGGTTTCCTCTCAAAATCTGTGTGGTCCGTAACCATATGTCTGAAGCCATATAACCGTAAATAAAATGTGTTGAGTGCTTCATTAAATAAAACATTTCTTTTTCTTTTGCAAGCAGGTTTATGGATTTCAACTTTGTTGACAAAATCATGAAACCGGAAATCCATGATTACCCATCAAACATAAATCTTTTATATACATGTATGCCATCGTTCAGACAATAAACCATGGCCTTTGCTTTTAACAGTTGGCTGGTAATAATGGGCATGCTGATGGGTAATGACCACGGACCAATCACACACTGATCGAGTGATTTACAACTGGACTGTGTCCAGCTCTTACCTCTTATTATGAAATATAGTTAACTAGCCCGACAGCTAGTGGAAAAACCCTCGTCAAATGCTGATTTTTAAATTTAAAAAATTCAATATGAATATGCTGCCCCCTCTTTACACCCCAATCTAAGGATTTTTAAGGTCAATCTTCCTATTTAGGTGACATGTCTGATTATTACTATTAGTAAAATTGTATTTATTTAAAGTAGGGCTAGTGAAGTTTTAATCATGGCTAGTACATTTTTAAAATCCATATTCCCATGGCTAGTGGATTTTTATAAACTTCTAGAATCCCTGACCATCATGATTACAACAAAATACAGTATTTTAAATTTGTTCAAATGATCACAGAAAATATGGAACCAAAAAGTGTTTCCCAAATTTTAAATCCCAAGTCGGATTGTTAATTTTTTCCCAATAATAATTACATATACCGGGTACAACAAATCAGGTCAATAAATATATTAGAGATTGAGACTTAATTAATTATGATGTTTTTCATTCAAATACATTTTATATTTTTATTTATGCCCTGGTATTTTGTCAGCTGTTGCCATCGACATAATTGACTGGCACACCCTGTACTTTAAACTTCTCGGCCTATTGTTTCAAAGTTATCTTAGCGTTATGAAATCCTATAACAATAGTAAGCTATGATGTCACTATGGCGTGTGTTGTCATAGCCTACAATGGTTTTATGATTTCATAGCGCTAAAATACATGTAGTTTGAATATTCCTAGCTTTATTATGTTGAGACATGTACCTGAAATTTCCATGGTTTCTTTGCATATCTCCAGCAACTGTTTATCAACAATCAGCATTTCTTCCATCAGAATGGCTCTCATATTATAACTTTCGTCAGCAAGTGAAGAACGTAGGAGACGAATCATGATACTTTTAAAAAGAGTTTTTTCCACAAAATCTGCAGCAAACTGAAAAGATTGTATAAGAAAGATTAAACCTTGAATGTATATGTAGAATACTGGTGATAGTTTTAATAAGAAGGAAGAAAATGTTTTATTTAACAATGAACCCAACACATTTTATTTACGGCTTTATGTAGCATCGGATATATAATTAATGAAAAATGTATAATATTTTATTATAAATTGCTGAATAAACAAATGTCGATAAATAAAAATCATCAGTTATGACCAATTTTATGTTGTTTGGTTCATTAGTGTAGTCTGTCTTCTTTTCCCTTTCAAACACCATCATAAATGCCAGGGCTTCTATGGCTAGTGATATTCAATGTTGGGTTAGTAAACAATTACTAATGCCATGCCCGACAGCTATTGAAAAAGATAGGATAAAATGTTGCAGTCAAGGCTATTTTGTAAATATGAATATTCTGCCGTCACCCTAACCTTGAACGTTAGTGTTTTTAAGCTCTATCTCCCTCTGTAGGTGACATATCTGATTCATATATTATTTAGTAAAACTGTATTAACTTAAAAGTAATGTAGGGCAAGTACATTTTAAATTGTGGCTAATAAATGTTTTAAATAGCTGATCCCATGGCTAGTGAATTTTATAAAAATTCTAGTAGCCCTGTAAATGTGAAAGAAATTGTCAAGTAGACAAGTAGCCAGACTTCCAACAATAAAACATAATCTGACACTGATAGCTCTGACTGGTCAATACACACACACAAAGTGAAACACACACACATACAGACTCACATATGCATACATGTACATACGTAAACAACGGGTCTTTCTGTTAGCTAGATAAGGTAAATAGTAGCCACCAATATACAAAAAGTGTAACGTGTTATTTTTCACACTCGCCAGATTGAAATTATATTTTGATCCTTAAAGGGACAGACACAAGTTTCAACATGTGAAAATTAACACTAAGTTAAAGTTTAGTTGATCTTCAAACCTGTAACACAGCCGAATAAAGTTACAATTGAGTGACTTGAAATGGTGAAATCCCCTCTAAAAATAGACTAAAACTGGACTCCATAACTGTTACTTGCGTTTTCAAAAATATGAGAAATGCATTTTGTGATATTAAAAACACAGGATGACCAAAAACACTTCGAATGAACCGAAATTTATAATCTAAACCATAAATTCTAAGTTAAGTTTGATTTCAATATGGGTATATGGGTATAACAGTAAAATATATGCCTTAATGTTTAAAAACTAGGGTGTGTCCCTTTAAAAGGCAAGGTCTGCTGATCAAGGTTTTTTTAAGTGTGAAAAAAAGAAAGAAAGAAAGAAATGTTTTATTTAACGACGCACTTAACACATTCTATTTACAATTATAAGGACCACACAGATTTTGAGAGGAAACCCGCTGTTGCCACTTCATGGGCTACCCTTTCCGATTAGGAGCAAGGGATCTTTTATTTGAAAACATCCCAAATTATTCTAAGGGTATACGACATGTTTTGTGTGAATTATGAATGCCTTAAAACATAAATAATTTGTAATATAAAACTGAAGACTGATTTAGTTTTTTTTATATATAAGTAAATAATTTGTAATGTAAAATTGAAGACTCATAACTAATAATGTACGTATTGGTATAGTTCGCTGTACTGCGGCCACTAAAATAGACTCACCCAACATTGTGTACGAAAAAGAAACATTTACAATAGTTTTACGTAAATTCCAGCCATAGGATTTCAAATTTCATGGGAAACACTTTTGGGGTTCTGTGTCCTGAGATCATGGCAACCCATCAGAACCTGTTTTTAGGTTCCATGGAAATAAGTTATGGGAACCCATTTCTTATACCATAATGCAATGAATTGTCAAAATGCTATGCAGTTGGGTAATTAATATGTTCGAATCTTGCCAAATGACTTATTATTTTAAATGACAACAAATAAAGGTTCCAATCCTGCCAACTGACTCAGTGGCTGTCCAATCCAGCCAACTGACTTTTCTTAGGCTTTGTGTCTGTCCTTGAATAAACTAAATGTAAAGATTCATCACTGTCGATTATTATATATGTTAATAAGTTTAATGAGTGCCCAGTAGTTCTCAAAATCACCAACTGGCCATTTGCACCATCACCAATATACGTCGACTCACGGCAAGTGCTGAACACAAGATGCATCGATCTGTTTGCATTACGGCCAGTTCTGGACTAAAAAAGTTGAGTCCGCCAAAGCTACCCAATAAACAAAAACTCAACTTTTTCGACACATAAATATAACAGTTTACGTCATTTCCGCCCTTAATGAAAAGACAGGAAATAGTGGAGCTTATTCGATTGCAATACATTTGTCGACTTCAGTGACAGTAATAAAAGGTTAATTATTTGTATCATTTAGGTCCATAAATTTAACAGCGACACTACAAATAATTAGTGCTAGTGATTTTGGTTCAAATGTGCAATTTACATATGGATCAATTATTCTTTGGAGCAGATGCCATGATTTCAGTGTTACAATTTTTGGTCGGGTTTGGCTTGAGCGTGTTGTCGAACTCCGATTCAGGTTTACTCGAACACTGTGAAGTATGGTGAATACTAAAATCCGAATTGGGTGTCGTGATTGTGTTTGAAAATTATCTCCAGTACCATATTTGACCGGAAATAAGCCCATGTCTTTGAAAAAGCCCCCCTCCGTTTTGATAGCATTTAAGAAAATAGGCCCTCATTCGTAAATAAGCCCACCCCCAACTTCGTCACATACACAAAATTGCAAGTTTGCTCAAAGTTCATTTAAAAGGTCATACCTCCTGCAGATGATTAAATACAAATGTAACACACTATTTTACCACCAGTTAGGTTTAGCAGTCTAACAGTAACAGTGTGTAACATTGTTTTCAATTTCATGCCTGCAGTATTTCTTTGAAGTACACAAGCCTCAATCTGAATTAAAACCAATGTATATTTTTGCCACCACACTGGGTTCGAAGTTAATGTTAATTAGGCAAATACCATATTCTGATTGGCTAAGAACAATGACCTAGATTGACAAGTCTTTTTAGTGTTACTGATAGCTGGCTGTCTGTGTTAAAAACGTGTGTATACACTATGGAGTTTGTTGTTAATTGCTGTTAAGTCTTCTTGGCATTACATTTTGGATATAAATAAACAGCACTGGTAAGTAATTTTAACATAGAAGGTGTGGTTCTGATAATTAGATCCTAGTAAAAATAAAT